>ML785204.1:121519-152452 GCA_009831015.1 Picea engelmannii | reverse complement strand
GTGGTGATGACTTGTTGATAATATATTGCTGATATATGTTGCTGATATGTGCTCACATCTAACTGGTTATAAATGACAACAATGGGTATTGAATAAATGTTGAATGCTAATTGATGAGTTTTTGTGCAAGAGGGCAGTTTTGGAAAAAGAGCCCCACACTCATTCACCCCCCCTCTAAGTGTGGTAGGTGTGTCCAACAGTCTAACAATTATCTGACCCAAGGTAGCTGCATAGTAACCCCTGCAAGTAACCTATGTGGTACCTATGTCAAGAAACTAAGCCACCACGATATAACCGATGTGCAGGAGAACAATCATAAGTCATGTCTACCGTGTGGGCAGGGTAGCAAAGACAAAAATCTCGAAATCACTGCCTCTCACAGAGGTAAAGGTACTAGCAAGACCCCCATATACAAATAGATCCCCATAAATATCTTTGATTCTAAGAAGGTATTGGGGGGATATCCCCTCAACAAACTTCACACGATCTCGTGCTTAACTCCGGTGTAAGTGGAGCCTCCTGATGTCACCAATTATACAATGGATTTCACCACTCACTTAGTTAGACACATACGTTGAATTTAATAGCCTTGGAGAAGTTTACTCACAAAATCCTATTCCAAGGCTCTAAATCCTAAGCTAGTTTGTGCACCCTAAAAAATAAAATTGTTTCTAATCAATTTAAATGTATCAGCGTTACTTTTAGTGGCCTTTCTTACTCAAAAAAGGTGTGGTCGTGAAACTGATGATGTTATGACTCAACAATTAAAATAAAAGAATATGAACAAAATGCAAAGTCCTAACTTCAATCTCCAATAAATGATAAGCTTTTGAAAATGCAACTTTCAATCTAATTATGCAATTTCAAATAAGATGCAATATTTCCATACATGTACTAAGATCAACAATAAGAACCCAACAAAGATCAAATGCCAACAATGCAAAATGTATATTTTCAATATAAAAGAATGAAAATGAAAGGACTAAACAACAACCTGATATAAAGATTCTACTGTATGTAAACAAAGACAAACCAAGTAGAATATCAAGAAGAAAACACCCAGTCCAAGATGCAAGGACAATCAATGAAAAGGATGATGATAAAGAAACACCGCCCGAAAATTCAATCAAAGAAAGGTTTCCTAACACTCTACAGGCACTTAACAGTCATGACAAAGGCCTAAGAAGACTTAGCAACCATCAAAACTTACCCAAAAAACATCAAACTCAACACTCAAGCAAAAAAAAGGATGATGTACATGATTTTTCAGGAGATAACCACATATATACGCTTCCTACAGAACGCAATCTCGCATATGTACATGATTGTTAGGAAAAAAACCACGTATATGTATTGAAATACTGCCAGGTTAAGGATAAGGCCAAGAAACTCAGACTCAAAATGAACATAGGTTGTCAAGCAATTAGAAGACAAGAAACTCAATATAAATGAGAAAAATCAAAGGAGAAAAACACTCCAAACCCCGAAAATAAGATTCATTCCTTAGTATGGTCGTCAATTATGTTACGAGGAAAATCACTCTATGGCATGGGGCAAACCACAACAGATGGAAATGACTGCATAAATCAACTATAATATCAGGTATTCTATATAAACAAATATGCTAACAAGACAAGATAAAAATCCTACCTCGTCCAGACGTTCGATGAAGTCCACGGTTGAGAACTTGACTCAAAGTGATAAACTTGCAACTTGTCCTCAACAACCAAGATACGCAAGCATATGGTGATAATATATAAAGTTATCACATACAATAGCATAATCCATCAATATTCATAACAAATATGCCCATGGAATAACAATTCAAATATTTGCAAGACATTAATTGGACGAGAAAATAGTATTTCTATTAAAATGTAATCAACATAAGTGTATAAATGACAAAATATTTTGTCGACATTTTCAAAACCGAGAAACTAAGTCTCTTCCAGCTGGGCCTAGACCACTTCAATCCTCCACCAAAGGCAAGCTCATATAAGAGAGACATGAGGTTCTCCATCAAATAGGGATGATATTGGGGGTTGAACAATGTGTTCAGACTTAAAAGGACAAAGGGATGCAGACTCAATATGAAGTGAATAATTTCTCCAGAGTAACTTTTCTCTCAAAGTTAAATTCTTCTCCTCTTTTCCACAGCTTGGATATGACCCATTTATAGCCTTCAAATGGAACTGAAATGCCGATTTGGAACGTTTCCAGTATATGGAAGGTCTTAGATCATGGATCTCATGACGTGACATGGAAACCCAAAACCATTTTTTAATTTTGGGCACAAAACCCGATGTATGTGGGCTTTAATGGTGCAACTTACGTATATGCGTGTTGTATAACTGTTAGGGCGCGTATATGTGGAAAAATACAATTTTTAGATCTGGGCACTGTAAAAAGGGACTTCAAGTCTGCATAGGGAAATGGAAAAAGGTCCTCTGAGCAAGTTTGCATATGGTAAGGAAAATATTGCTATAACATGGGTCATTATATGTTTAGAGACATAGCCTATATAATATAGGGTGTTTGACTCATCATGAATTCACCTTTAAACGAGACATCTTGAGATTTTTGCTGTAAGTTTTTTATCTGGGAGGTTTCAAACAATTAAATTTTGTGGAGATTGAGGATACATGTCATAGTAGAGGTGGTAAAATTTTTAGGTTCTAATTCGCTATACTTTTGGGATATAGTCCATGGAATACAAGGCTTGTGACTAATCCTAAAATCAATTATCTTGGCATTGTTGTTGTAATTTTTTTGAGTGAAGTTTCAGAATATGAAATTTTCAAAATCTTAAGTTGACATAGTAAAGCACATGTGGAAATTTTTTAAAATTTTGAATCATTATATTTTATGATATATTTCTTGTGAAAGTTAGAGTTTTTGCACAAGTTATTTTCTAGTTTTTTAAGAGCTTTTTCCATAGTTAGAAAACTCATTTTTTATTTTTTTAGGGATGTGTTCTAACATCCTTAAATAAAGCAGAATTTTTTGTTAAGTAGGTAAAACCATGGATGGGGAAGAATACACGTAGAAAATACACATGGTTTCACATGGTTACTAGAAACACATTATTTCACCTGTTGGAAACCCTTGTAACCTGTGTTGGTACCCCTTTGAGTAATATCGCATTAGAAAATACCTATATATGGAATCTGACTTTCACATATCTTTGGGTATTTATGAATTCCCCTAGGTATACTTGAAACCAACCATAGATAAGTTACTCGATCATCTTGTTTCTATAGTACACTGAGAACAACACTCAAGGAGACCACTCTCTAGTACGTGGGTAGTTGGGTAGTATGAAAAAGGGCACGGTTGAACCTCCTTAGTTAGTGCCCTAATATATTGGGTCGAGTACTATTATTGGACCCCACACATATATCAGAGAGATATAGCAGTTGACACTCCCTTGTCCTTAGGACCCAATAACCTTTTTCCATGGCTCCAAAGAAATATCCAAAAATTATTTCACCAATGAAACCTACAGAAAGATCCTTCGTGACTCACGGATAAAATGAGGAGATATAAAACCATCTATCCAAATTGGACAGTCAAATCAATGAATTGAATGATAAGTCAATGAAATTTTTTTATTTGTAAATAATCAATTAGAAATGGGACAAAAGGTGGATGAAAATAAGGAACTGATGGAAAGAAAGATGGAAGAAAATAAGGAACCACTGGAAAGAAAAATGGATGAAAATAAGGAAGATATGAAAAGAAATATGGAATAAATGGAACAAAAAATTATGGAAGCCTTAAATGGGAGGTTCCCTAAAATTGATAAGGTGTCTGAAAGGACTAATAGAAATAAAGGTAGTGTTCAGGTTAAACAACTTTCTAATAATAAGAACTTTCCAGGGGGATTTAACTTCAATAATAGAATTACTTATGGATGGTCTCCAAAATGAGTGAACCTTCCCAAGGTTGAATTAAGGAAGTTTGATGGAACAAAGGTCTTTACCTGGGTGAACCAAATGGAGAAATATTTTTAACTTCATAATATTATGGATGATAATCAAATGATTCACATAGAAACTTTGAATTTTGAGAATAAACCATATCAATGGATAGTTAAAAGGAATCCCCCTTCTTATCATTATCATGAGGTTTATTTATAAGAGAATTACAAGCACAATATGGGAAAGTTTTGGAACATAACTATTTAGTAAATTGACAATAATCAAGCACTTAGGTGACATTGAAGATTCCAATTCATAATTTCAAGTATTGGTCACAAGGGTGGATGACATATAAGTGATGAAAATGTTTTGGAAGCTTACATGGGTGGATTAAAAGAAGACATTAAACATGAGCTTTTCCTAAAACATCTTGAAAATATTATGCAAGCTATGATATTTTCTCGTCATATTCAAGCTAAGAATAAGGCTAAACCCAAGTCTACCATTGGAGCATATGCGGGAACACGATATTGTTTTGGGGTTCATAAGACAACCGTACCTCAATTGACAAGGTTGACACCTCAACAAATGGATGAAAGAAGAGAAAAGGGACTATGTTTCACTTTTGGAAGAAAGCACAGTAAGTGGCATAAATGTGGTGAGAATAAATTATTCTACATAGATTGTGAAGAGGAAGAAGATCAAGAATCAGAACCATCACAAGATCTATATCTAGAAGATAATACTCCAATGATATCTTGTCATGCATTGACCGACATCAATACTCCACAATCCTCAAGATACAAGGATACATCAAAAAGGAAAAGGTACCAATGTTGATTTATTCTAGTAGTACCCATACTAAACTTCATTAATTACAAATTAGTAAAGGATCTCAATTTATTCTTATTTCCAACACCAGAGTTTCAAGTAATGATTGCAGATGGAGGTACCATAAATTATTCTGGGAAGTGCCATAGTATTAACCTCAATATGGGGGACTATTTTTTTTATAGTCTCATGATCGCCATCCAAATGGGTGGTTCTCATGTTGTATTAGGGGCCCAATGGTTACACTTAATGGGAATAGTGGCCCTTAATTTTCAAGAGCTTTTCATGAGATTTTCCTCATAAGGAAAATAAATTGAGCTTAGAGGTGTCCAAGGGAAACCCTATAAGGTGATAAGCTCTAATAGCATGACCAAATTACTCAAAAAGGGACACCATGGTGTAATTTCACAATTGTGCTCACTAGATGTTCAAGCATCTGTATTCTCTGCTCCAATGGATCTCCAAATAGTTATCAACAATCATTCTGAGGTATTTGGAGAATTTCCTTAAAAGGGTCTCCCCCTACTCAATATCATGACCATGCTATTCATTTGCAACCAAGAAGTGTACCACCTAACATTAGGACTTATAGGTATCCATATGTACATAAGAGTGATATTAAGCATATCATCCAAGAAATGTTAGAGGTAGACATCATTCAACCTAGCCAAAGCTCTTTCTCTTCACCAGTGGTGATGATTACGGAAAAAAAAGATGGTTCATGATGTATGCATTCAGATTATAGCACTAGTACATATGGGGTCAAAATTTGATGAAATATTATGACAATAAGGATAAAATTAATGATACTGTCGAAAATTATTACACAATTATTAGATTTTTGATCATTTTTTTCTGGGATTCTCGAAGTTCATTGTAATTACAACTTTGTTCTCTATACATCAAACTTCATAATTTTTTTTTTCAACAGTTTGACGCATTCTCTATTAGTCAAAATTATGATGAACTTTCATCAGAAGTTTGATTCATGTGAAGCAACCTGTGAAAAGGCCATGGTCATAACCGTCATCATTTTCATCATCATTATTATCATCATCGACATCATCAAAATCATCATCATTGTCTTCGTTGTCGTCGTCATCATTATCATCACCGTAATCAACATTGTCATCGTTGTCCTCATCAACATCATCATCATCACCATCATCGTCATCATCATCATTGTTGTCATCATCGTCATCATCATCATCATCATTTCCATTGTCATCATCGTCCTCATCATCATTGTCATCATCATCCTTTTCATTGTCTTTATCATCATCATCGTAGTCGTCATTTTCATCATCAATATTGTCATTGCCTACATTCATAATCCTCCTCCTCCTCATCATCGTCATTGTCATAATTGTCATCATCATAATTACCATTGTTGTCATCTTCATCATCTTCCTCGTCCTAAATGTCATCATCAATTTCATCGTCATCATCATCATCATTGTCATCGTCCTCCTCCTCCTCATAATAATCATCATTTCCATGGTCATCACCATCATCATTGTCATCATTGTCATCATAACCATCATCATTTTCATCATCACCATCACCATCATCATTTTCATCATCATCATCACCATCACCATCATCATCGTCATCGTAATCATCATCACCATCATCATCATTATCTTCGTCATCGTCATTTTCATCATCATAATCAACATTGTTTTCATCACATTCCTCCTCTTCATCATCATTGTTGTCATCGTCATCATCATCATTGTCATCGTCATAGTCATCATCATAATCATTTTCATTTTCATGATCATTATCATTGTCATCATCATTGTCATTGTCATCATCGTCGTCATTGCCATTATCTGTTGATTTTTCCCTCAACCCAAAACCTAACAATTAATTCCAAATAAATCACTTATTGAATAAAATCACAATTGAGTTATCAACTAAACATTAAAGCAGAAGAATAAATAAGGAAACCAAAATATCATACACAATACACAAAGATATTCTTCCCATCAAATAAACTCATCATTCAAATAACTTCAAAGCTTACAAAGGCTCCCTTAGACTTCATAAAATGTACCCATCACATCATCAATCTCAACCATATAGCTAGGGCTTCTGTACTTCTCCAAGGGTTGACATCAATGAAAACCAACTGTCCAAACCAATTTTCCAACAATCTCCCCCTTTGGCATTGATGGAAACACCAACATTGATTGAAACATTGATGGAAACACTAATGCTCCAACACTCATGCTCCCCCTGTGACCATTACTCCTCATCAATGTTTCTTACTCTCCCCCTTTGACATCTATTGTTCCAGAGTCTGTACTTAAGGCTTCAAAAAGTACAGTGTCTAGGCATCCGGAAGTTAGTAAGATGTAAAAAGGAGAAGGGTATATCTTTGGGAAAGGAAGCTAGGGTTGATTTCTAGGTTGTCGCTGCCTGGCTTCCAACTGTTCCTAGATGTTTATATTCCTTTCAATTTCAGCCCATGATCGTTCAAGTTCTACTCGGGTGTTAGCCATTTTAAGTATGATATCAAAGAGATTTAAAGTGATATGGGTTTGATCTGTCAAGCTAGGTTCAATATTGGGTTGTCTTACAACAGGGACAATCATAGAGGAACATAAAAATTTAAAGAACTCCGAAAGTTTTTATACTGTATCAATTTGATTTTATAAAAGAGAACTTTAGAAATCAATATTAAAAGCAAATTGCAAACCAAAGGCCTTTTTCCGTAACTGCGTTATATTTGAAATAAAAGGTGTATGAATTATGGGGAAAAAATTAAGCTGCCTATAGAATAAGGCTCCTATCGAGAGAGAATCTCACTCTGTAAACAGAAGAAGAAAATAATATAAGAAATGGTCCGATGAAGCATAAAATATGACAACCTAAAGATTTACAGGTCTTGTACCTGCTAGTAGCCGATACATAGGAAAAGCAGTAAACAATAGATAGCTAAATATTAATCACTGCAGTAGAAGTTTTACTAAATTGCAATGCAACATTCATCAGATATATATAAGTGAAATAAGAATGAATATTAAGTAACAGAGAGAACAAACTCATAACACAATAGTGACGGAATTAGGAATCTCCGAATTGCTTCATATTAAGTCTAAAAAGAGAGAGAGTCTTTATTACAATTAATAAAAAAGGTCTAGCCTTTTTTCTTTCTTCAAAATGTATATTTATACAAAATTCTTTTGCGCTGGAATCTCAATAGTTCCAGAGGTTTTCAGTTACAATCAAGGAGTCGAAATGTTTCATTTTTTTATCTCTGTTCTCATTTGGTACCCGAAACCTACCTCTTCGCATGCTCCGTGCAAATAATGCACTTCTCCACCAGCTGTGATATCAACTTAGTTGGCTCTGCTTGATTATTTGCCTCAAAAATATAGCAGTCTTTCATCAATAGCAGCAACTTTCCCTCCACATGCTGATCTTTGGCATTAATAGAGCATAACAACATACTCGGTTTAATTAGCCATTTGTTTATTTGCACTATGTCTTTTTGAGTTATTTGTGATATCTCAGCTAATTCTCTCTCTTCATTTTCCTTGATATTTAGCATATATTTAGCTGTATTGATCTGACCTAGTATCTCCATGCCACTTTCACCATCGGAACCCAAACAAATCTCTCTTAACAAACCAAAAATTTCTTCGCAAGATTTCCTCATCTTCGTAGCTTGTTGTTTGCCTTCGGATATATTTCGCTTCCATTATTTCAACAACATATTACCCCTGGTCTACTCTGCGATGGGAAAACTAGAACTACTGCTTGCTTCCCTTCTCGTTGTGGCTATAATAGCCTCCTGGAACGCCACCCGAGCTGCTCCGACATCCCTTTTTTTAAGGGAGAGGTTTTCCAACACCTGATCAATGAGTCAGAAGATGCTTTGAATTGTTTATACTTTAACAAGCAGACCCTGTTGTGTCACTGATAACCTCTTTCTGATCTCTATTGCCTGGGATTGAAATATCCCGATATCGATTACCTGGCTTTCGGCGAATTCTAGTTTGGCCCGAAGCTGGTCTATCAATTCTCCCTGCTGGCTTATCCGAGTCTGACTCATTTGAACCTTCAACTATGCCTATTCGAGATCGACTTTAAGCCACTCGATTTCTTTTTGATCTTCTATTCTTGCTTTCTCTTAAGTCACACTTGCCTGATCTTTAGCAGCAGCCTCTGCTGTGGCTAGTTTAGCCTCTAGTGTCTTGATCAAACAATTTTTTCATTTTAGCAGATCTTTTATGGTCCCAACTGAATATTGGTTTGTCGTGGCGAAAGCCCCCAATGTTCTTGCTACTTGCGTCACGAATTCTACTTTCTTAATATTTTTCCCATCAGTTAAAATTTTAAATTTCTTAGAGACAATACCTGCCTCTTAGTAGAATTCTTCTCTCACAACCACTTTCCTCTTCTTATCGAAGAAGAATTCATTCGGAGGTAGCTCTTCAACTGATATAGGTGTCAATTTTTCACCCAAAATCCAACCTGCGTCCGGGATTTCCTTTGCAGACTGTAGGGGGGTAATGGAGGCAATGGGATTGCCGACCTGTTTAGAATATTTCCTGAGAGTAATGACCGAAGTTGACTCGCTTGAAGGACCGGAAGCCTCGACTTCCTGTTTCGGGCCCCCAACTTATTCTTCTTTATCCTATTGTCCTTCTTGGTCGGGCGTTGAGCCTTTAGAGCCTCCGGCTTCTGTTTTCTGCTCCTCTGCTATCGTCGGATCTTCACCCCATAATACTGGAGGAAGGCAACTCTACCTATGCTCTTAGAATCTGACAACATTGGACCTCTCTTCGAGCGATAGGGATTGTATTCAAGCCAAAACTTCATCATAAGATTTCACGCCTTGGAAAATATCATCATGAGACGGATTCTCATGCTCAAATCTTTTAATGTCACAATTGGCCAAATGATTACTCACGACCCTGCGTGGATCGTGTTTCTTGAATTCGATATGAACCAAATTTATATCTTCTAGGGCTGCTACCTCGGCCTTTGCATGCTCGAAGTCTAATAATGAATAGGTGTTCAAATAAATAGGAAAAGGTGGCCATACCTTTTTTGAATACCCTTTCAGTTCTTTACTTATACCGCCAATTACAGTTTGCCTGGCGATCTCACGACAAGCCAGCCTGTCAGGTATAAGTAAGGGTAAAGCATGTGGAGGGATGGAAGTGCCGAAAACCCTGATGTATGAAAATTCTTTCTCCATGTACCAATCGGCCACTCTGCTTAAATTTTTCATGATGCTATCTGATATCCTGGGTGGCGGATTACCGAAGATGGCAACATGCATCGATACCATTACCCAGTTGAAGATTTTGTATATGAAATCTGAAGCCTTGTCCTTCCAAAGCTTGGAATGGTAAACATGGACTGGCTCAGCCTCCGATGGAGCTCAGATCCAATTCATCAAGGGAAAAGGCATCATGGCACATACTGCGTCCATGAGGTATGCAGACATAAAAAATGAAGCAGCTTTCCTACTCACTTTCTGCATCTGATATTCTGTAATCTGACTGGTCAGGCTATCTGATAACATTTTGGCCCAGTCAAAAGAAGAGACTTCTGCTACTGAGTATATCAAGGGCACCCATTGGAGGAAAAAATGCGTGGTGTCTTCCCTCCCGTACAATCTACAGGTCATCATCGCTACATATTTGAACTGTGGTTCCAAAGAAGATATGGAATAAATTCCATTGCTGTCTGCCCTGAACTTCACTGAGTGCGAGACCCAATCCTTGATCAAATCAAATAAACATTTCATGTATTTCTCGCATTCCTTTTGTTTAAAACCATCTAAAAATTCTGCATTGTATGTGAAGTCTGACGTGGGTGGTAATTTGTACATAACCTGTAAGATTTCTGGTCTGAAGGTCCCAACAGTGATCCCCTGCTCGTTGATGATGGTTCTGGTAGGGATGTCTACATGATCTAGCACCCATCGAATCATGTCATAGTAAGGTAGAAGATGTGGCCGGGCCGCTACTTTGTGCATATCTGCCTGGATGATGATCTTGTATTTGGTAGTCATGTCATCTATTTCGTTGTCACTAGAATCGTCCGAGTAGTTCACCAACTGTGATTGCAACACCTCTGAGATGTATGACTAGGTTCGTATGGAATCAACGGTTCGAGGTGAAGTATCTGAAATATTATCAGAACCTTGTCCTGAAACCTCAGTGCTTGCCTTGGATGCTTTTCACGGGGCCATGATAGGGGATTTTAACTTAGCTCTTCTGCAATAAAAATGCATATACATATAGAAGTTATCTTACTGAGAAAAAATTCTCTGTGCGGGATAGAAACGAACTTTAAGAATAAAATAGGAAGCAAAAATATCTACATCTTCAACCATTTAACATATCGATGTCCTTACGAGAAGAACGGTCCAATCATAATTAGATAGAGATTTTGGCAATAAAAACCATATCCTTACTTTGTCGTTTTGCCTTATTTCCAATTAATGCCATAAAATTTGACGGTTCGTGGCACAAGCTGGCGCAAGGAACATTTGAAATTACCTTGTAAACTGTGCATTATTATCATTTGCATTAAACATTTATTAGGCTGGCTTGTCTTCCTTAATCTGGATTTAAATCAACATTTTGGCGTTCACCATATCGGGACTTATAACTCTGACCTTTCGAGCCTCTAAAACCCGAGATTGCGATGATTAGATTTAGTTAAGTGAGGATGTAATCAGATTAAGTGTTTTATTAATCATGTTTTAATTTATATCGCGACTTCGTGGCTTGGGGTTTCGAGGGTATAGTTTCCGGGCGGAACGTATGCCAAGTCGTGAAATCTCGAGAGGCTTTAACCATGGTCAAAACTAAACACTCTGGATATTAACCCGGGTTAATTACATGAGGATCTCGCGGTTTCATCTTTCGGGGTTATGACGGTAATGTTTTAGGAGGGAGTGAATTCCGAGATGCAAAATCCCGACAACACTTGACTGGGGTTTAAAGAATTTTACTCCCGTCTTTTCCCTGAGGTAAGCTTTTAAAACCTTTCACGACCTCGCACATCGGGGTTTGTAATTCTTGTGACTTGTGACCCCCGAAAAGCGATATTCCGAGGTACCAAAAGCAAGGACTTTCGTTTAACAATATAAAGTGGTAAGTTGCGAAACATAACATCCCTCGCCATTTCGCATGTCGAGACTACTGAGATTTTAGTAGGAAAATGTCGCGAAGCAAAAAAGAACTCAAAAACCAAGATTTGACCTTAAAAAATTACATTTAAATTAGTTGAAAAAGGCAGCTCCAACATAGGCTCCAACTAGGGATCCCATTTCCCTGTGAGGCAGGAAGAACAATAGACCACGTGCCTGTATTGGGTAAATGGAGTCACTGGTTTGACTTCTGTGAAACTTTCCTTAGGGAAAAAATAAATCGAGGGAAGAAAATATTTTTGTCTTTTACTACTGTAAGGCTTTTCAATACTGAAATATATTTCTTACTCAGCTACAGTCCCTTTCACAACTTTGTCTTTCTCTTTACTGAGTTTAGGTCTGCATTAGGACAAATCAAAACAGTTCTAGGAAATCCAACAGATCTTTGTAGTTTTTTGGCTTAGATCCAACGAAATTTATGGAATTTTTTAATCGGGGAGTCTCGTCTGGACTTAGGATGTGGATCCGGTCTCGAGAAAATTTGATTACTAGAGTCGAGTGATATTCATGTATAACAACCTTACAGATATCTCAGATATTGCTTCACTGCCAACGGGCCTATTCAGTACCCTGGTGAAGTTATCTGCCCCTTTTTTGCTGAATTTCCTTTCACTACTTCGAAATGTATTCATGCATTTAAATGCTGAGATGAGGGCAATCATTTCTGAATTTCCTTTCATCGTCTCTTCAGACTAGATGTACAATTAGATATGACTTTCCTTTCATCATCTGTCTTATAATTTTATTTTTAGAATACGAAGTGGGGGCAATCATATTGTATGAGGGGTGATATCTGTGTAATATTTTGCAATGTAGGTCTGTCAACTTACTTTGATTACTCGGTGCCAACCTTCCTTTGACTTTCACAACACCTTGGGTCCGCAGGGAGAAAAAGGGGAAACATTTTTCTGGGGGTTTTCCTTTGAGTAAGCCTTAACCCTTCGAAACTGTTGAAAAACCTAGAAAAGTCAGGATCCACCTACGCATAACTTGTTTAGTAAGAGACCGAGGAGCTGTGAAGACCAACCTTCTTTCCAAAACACGCTTACAACTTTCAAAGTTTAAACATAATCTCTTCTCCCTACGTATATAAATCTGAAAAGACATTTGGCCTTTTTAAGAAGACAAATCTGAGGACCGAAAGAAAGGTGACAGATAGATGTTTGCATGTTGATGGGTAGGGGTCGAAAATTAAAACCGCTTTTTTGAAAACCCTTCCCTAGAGATGCTTCACTTTTTGTTTGTTTTAACTACCACCTATCTGTGTTTTAAGTTAAAATTATTAGGGTCCAGAGCAAGTAACTGTACTTTTTAATAATCAATTAAGTAAGAACATTAGATTTATGGGACCTTTATGATGTTTTTGGAGATCTCTGCTTTCTTAAGGAACATAATTTTCAGGAGTTCGTGCCTTTACCTTACCATTTTTAAAATAACCGAAAATCTTTTCTGTCACCTGTTTTCGGCGAATGCAAATCTCCGATACATGACCTTCTGTTTTGTCCATTCATTCGTTTAGTTTGCAAACCGAAATCCTATAAACACAAAGAGTATCCCTTTAAAAAAAAAAAAATTAAATGTATTTAAAAACCATGTATCTCTACTTATATTGACCTAAAAAATAAAAATTGAAAACTTACCTTAAGGGAACCATGAAATAGAAAGCAAATACAAACCGGTATATACAATGGAAAACCTCGAAGAACTAATTATGTAATGTAGTGTTTTTTATAACGCCCGTTGACAGGGGCGTTGAAGATTTTACCATCCAGATTTTCTAATAAAAATGAATTTTTTCCTTCGGAAGTTGCGACTCTAAATGGTCCATACCAAATATGATCGAATTTACCATGTTTTGTCGAATCTTCCTTCCTAGCATCCCATCTTAAGATGAAATCTCCTGGAAGAAACTCTCTGTCTTTTGTCTTACGGTCAAATAATGTTTTCATGTCGTCTTGATATTTTTGCAATCTTTTGTCCACCTCAACCCTGTGCTGCTGTAATTCGATTAGCTGATTTATTCTCCTTGTGACATGGTTTGGTTCTTCTTTCTCATATTGCCATAGTTTCATCATGGGAAGTGCCAAGTTTATGGGTAATACCATGTCAGTCCCGTATACCATCTGGAAAGGAGAAATACCGATGGATTTTTTTGTGCCAATCCGATTTGCCCACATTGTGTATTTTAAATGTATATGCCGGGATCTCTTGTTCTCGTTCAAAACTTTCTTAATTATGTTGATCAGACTCTTGTTCGAGGATTCGACCAGTCCATTTCCTTGGGGATAATATGCCGTAGAATGGACGAGTACAATATTGTACTTTTGGTAAAAATTGATCATAGCCATAGATTTAAAAGCTTGATCATTATCTGTTACTATCTTTCGGGGGTAGCAAAATCTAGATAAAATATTTTCTTCTAGGAAATTTATTACCACCGAATCTGTAGCCCTCCTGGTAGGAATAGCCTCTACCCATTTAGTAAAGTAATTTGTGGCGGTTAGGATCCATTTGTGTTTAGCACTGTAATGGGGGTTAATTTTGCCTATAAAATCCAGTCCCCACTGCTGAAAAGAGCCTTTGTTTTGACTGGAACTAAAGGTAATGCTGGGAGTTTATGCTTGCCTGCGAATAGTTGGTAAGGGTCGCAAGCCCTGACTTTGGCATTTACATCCGAGAAAAGTTTAGGCCAATAATACCCTGCCCTCAGGATTTTATAAGCTGTTGCTCTCCAAGCGTGATGTCCCCCACACACTCCTTCGTGGAATTCTCTTATGACCTTCTCTGTTTCAGATTCAACCAAACAGACCAACAGGAAGCCAAGTGGGTCCTTCCAAAACAATTTACCCTTAGATATACAGTATTTGACCGCATGTAGTTTTAGCGTTCTGGCTTTGGATGGAGATAAATCACTTGGGTAGTTCAAAGTCAGTAGGTAGGATACTATGTTTTTGTACCAGTCAGAGGATGAAAACTTCTCTTCGATCTTGACTTCACTTGTTTGCTCGTAGAGCTCTTTAATATCTTCTTCTTCTCCACATCCTTGTATGATATTTATGCTGAGGGCTCTGTAATTGGATTCATCTAAGAGTTTAGCCAAACCTTGACCCTTTATCAGCTTCGTCGACTTTATTTCCAGATCAAATTCTTGAATTTTTGCGAGCCACCGTCCCCTTCTGCCATCACTGTCAGGCTGCACTAGAATGTCTTTTACAAAGCTAGTAGGTACATACGCGATTATCGTGGAATGAAATACATAATTCCTAAAAGCCTTTAATGCCTTTACCATAGCATATGCTTGTTTTTCCATTATATCATATTTTAGTTCCACGTCTCTGAGACTTTTGCTGAAAAAGGCTATCGGTTGTTCGAAACCCTCCTCATTTTTCTGGAGAATCACTGCAGCAATAGTGTGCTCGGAAGCGAATGAGAAAATGAGAAATTCCTTTAGATAGTCAAGGCTTGCCAGTATAGGTGCCTCGCTTATAACCCTCTTGATACGTGCAAACGATTCTTTGGCCTCTGCTATCCATTTTACCTTGTTGTTTTTCTTTAACATACCTGTGATTAATTTCACAATTTCAATGAAGTTTGGAATAAGCCTTCTCAAAAAGTTTATCTTTCCTAAGAATGACTAGATTTCCTTTACATGTCTAGGAATATTTATTGTGTCTATAGCTTGAACCCTGCTGGGATCAATTTTAATTCCATCTCGGGACACAATATGGCCCAGGAGTTTACCTTCCCGCATGGTGAAGTGAGACTTTTTAGGGTTTAAAGACAAACTGAACCTGCAACATTTTTCGAAAGTCTGTTTGAGATGTATTAAATGGTCTTCGTCAGACTTAGAAAAAATGGTTAGATCATCGAGGTAGATAACTACAAACTTGTCTCTTTCGCCGATGAAAGCAATATCCATAGCATGTTGGAAAGTGGCACCTGCATTCATTAGACCAAAAGGCATTTTATCATACATGAATGTACCCCAGGGTGTAGTGAAAGTTGTTTTTTCTTTATCTTGTTCGTTTACAACAATTTGGTTGTACCCAGAGAAACTATCGATCATAGACATCCTATTTGCTCTGACTACCTTTTCTAAGACGTGATCCATTTTAGGCAAAGGATAGTTGTCTTTTAGGGAAGATTTATTTAAATTTCTGAAATCAACACACAGTCTAATCTCTCCACTCTTTTTTCTAATTGGAACCAGGTTTGCCACCCAATTAGAGTATCTTAGTGGTACTATTATTTTCGCGTCTAAAAGCTTCTTGACTTCTCTTTCGACTACGGGTAATAAGATGGGGTTGATTTTTCTAAGCTTTTGCCTAAAGGGTTTGATACTAGGCTTCATAGGTATCTTGTGTTCGATCACGGTAGTGTCGTAAGTCCTAAGTTCTTCGTAAGACCAAGCGAAAACATCTTTATATCGTGAAAGAAAATCTTTATACTTATTTTTCACCTTAGGAGGAAGATACTTTGATATTTTCACCATCCTGGGTTCTTCTTTTTTCCCTATATCGCAGTCTTCAACCTCTTCTAGCTGGGGTTGAAGAGTAGATTTTAAAGACATGTCATTTTGATCGAAAAGTCTCTCCAGGGGATTAGTCCCTTTGGAATCTGATTATTTTTTAAAACTAACATGCGATGGTTGGCAATTTTTTCTCGGAACTCCTGAGGGTCTTCTCCTTCTTGCATGATCCACATGTGATCATTTTGATTCTCTTGATCGATGTGGGTTTCAGAAAAGTCACCCACTTCTTCGAGGAACTTTTTGATCTGTTCGTCATCCTCGAAAAATTGTCAGTGTTGTATGTTGTTCGGGATGGATGGTCTGTGCCTTACCTCTATATGGTATTTTAATTTAAAATCCGTGGGGGGAGCGGAAGTCGAGGCTGCCTTGGCTAACGAATTGGCCTGCAAATTTTCGGCGCATGGTATGAAGTGGATATTTACAAATGAGAAGAAATTTTCCATTAGATCCTAGGCACAATTTCTATACGCTCTCAATCTCGGGTGTTTGGCCTGGTATTGTCGATTCATCTGTTTGACTATCAACTCAACGTCTCCATATAATTCCAGGTTCTTTATGTTTAGTTTCTTGGCAGCTTCCAATCCTAAAACTAAAGCTTCATACTCACATACATTGTTAGTGTAGTCTATATCCCATTGAAGCCTGTAAGAAAAAGGGACGACAAACTTATTTTCAGGTGCCACAAAAAGTACTCCTACACTGGCTCCTTCACATGATAGAGCACCGTCAAAATTTTTTTTCCAGATCCCTGTACTATGCATATTTTCTGAATCTTTCTTGTTTATGCAGTTTTCTTCTATGCAACTATCTATACCATCATCAAAAGACAAAATACAATTTCCTAGATCTTGATCAGCAATGTAAACAGGAAAATTGTTAGGATTCTGAGGATCACTCACGGTATAAGCCAACCTCATTTCCTTGTATAACCTAGTAAGTTGCCCACCAAATACAAGAATTGTGGCATAAGTCATGTCCAATTGAAGGGATCCCCCAAGTTTGGCTCCCCACGACCTTGATAACAATAATCCATATTTTGGGGGGATATCAACAATAACTACATCCATCAGAACACTTTTGATTGGGACCTGTGCAAGGGTGACTACTAAATCTTTTATCATACCTAAGCACTTGACTCTTCTTGAATCAAAAGAGTAGAGATCTCCATAAGGTTGGGTGATCTTGAGGCCTAGTCTATCCATAATAGCTTTGGGCATCACATTATGTGAAGCTCCAGAATCTAGCATGCAGTTATGCAATAGTCGATCATGCACATTTAGGGTGATATAAAAAGGGGCAACAGTGTCTCTGGCGCCCTCGAAATGTGGACCGAAAGTGATATTTGGCTTGTCATCTTCCAAATTTATTTCGTCTGATTGAATTTCTTGGTCCGAACAACCTATCACCTTGGTTATCTATTTTCGATATGCAGGGATTTTTGCTAATTCAACCAGCGGAATCGGTATTTTGATCTTATTTATTTAATTTTCGACACTAAAACCACCACCACCTTTGTCCATTTCTCTAGTTAAAACCTCAAGGTATTTCTTCTCTAACTTATTTGATTGAGCTGATTTATTACTCATGAGCTTACTTACCAGTGAGGGTGTTTCGGCTGTCTTGATTTCCTTAGTTTGGATCTCAACTTCCTTTGTTTTGAGGTTCAACGAGTCTGCCTCCTTTGTTTTGTTGTTAGACGTTTCAGTCTCTTTTGGGGCAGGCACACATATTTCACCTCTAGGGAGAATTTTCTTTGGTTGAGGAATTGATGTAGGTTTGTTTTTAGACCTTAAGTTATACCTTGCTTGGACCCCAACTATCATGGAATCAGACATTTCTTGGCATACAATGAAGTCGTTGTTGTTTATATCATCTTCTTCATTTGAATGTTGGGGTATGTTCAACGACCTCTCATAATCTTCTTTAGTTACATAGGGCTGAGTGCAGTCATCGCCCAAATTTTTCACGTCTTCCTCAAGTCCCTCGAAATCTTCCAAGTCATTTACTCCTATAAAATTTTCATTTTTTAAAGGGGTTTGGATTTTCTGATCTTCATTTTTAACCTGCCTTTGTTGATTTTGAGGGTTGGGGTTTCTTCTGAATTCTCTTTTAATGAAAGGATCACTCTTGGATTGTTCTAGCTCCATTTTGGAAATCTTATTCGACAATTCTTTAATTACCCTAGCCATATCATCCATTTTGTCGTCTGTAGATCTATTAGATCCTGAGGGTCCCACTTGTTCCCTAAAATGTCTGGTTTCTCTGTTCCCCATTTCTATCCTAGCTTTCAACTTACCAGAGACCATCATGTTGGATTCAATTTCTACAGCATCATCCTGCATTCGGGTTAAGGTAGCCCCCCACATTTCTCTTAAGAGAAGAGCGAAGTCGGGTTCGAAGGCTCCTGCGAAGGTTACTTTGGCTGCAGGTTGGGAGGGTTTGACTTCGGCTGGGATCTTATTATACAGTTTATTAAATCTTTGGATAAATTCCATCACTGTTTCTGAATTTCTTTTCTTTAAAGATCCTAACTCGGTTAGATAATATAAGTGGTCTTTTCTCTCTCCCCATTGTCTAAGAAAGGCATCTTCTAAGGCATCGTAAGATAGGATAGACCCTGCGGGAAGGATTTGAAACCAGGTTCGTACTTGTCCTTCAAAAGTTTGAACAAATAATCTCGAATAAACGTCTTCGTGTTCCAGACCTAGAGTATCAACGAACTGATCGAAGAAATTTATATGTTCAGCTGCAGTTAAGCCCCCCTCCCCCATAAATTTCGGTAAATTTTTTATATAATTTTCAGGAAGGTTATGAAGAGGTGCGGGTAGAACTAAAGGTGCATATCTCGCAGCTACTTTAGTGAAAACTATGGGGGGCGGGAGAGGTGCTTGGCCCCTTGCTCCTCCTCCGGCGGCTGCCATTGGTATTACCTGACGAGGATAGGGTGTGTTATATAGCGGGTTCTAGAAGACTAAAAACGGATTCTTAGCTTCTTCGGGAGATGAGAGAAGTGAAGATGAGTGAACGGGGACGCGAGGACTTGGCTCTTCAGATTTGCAGGAGACGTAATTAGGGGATCCTGTGGGTGTGAGATTTGAGTATATAGTATACTCTTTGATACTGTGTGAGGTCGGAAAGTCTGAAAGGAGAGTCGACAGGATATCAACTGCTGATAAATTTACTACTGGGCTTTTACCTTTGTGTCCAACAGAGGTTTTCGGAAAGATTTCACTAATAACCATAGAGTTGAATAAAGATGAATTAGTGGTCTTGGGAGGTGTACTATGCGAAGTTGAAGGTTCACAAGCACTTTTGGTCTTGGGCTGCGGGTGTTTAAGCTAATAGACTGCAGTAGTCAGCTTAAGAGAACCTCTAGCTTTTAACATTTTTTCAGGATCTGAAATAGGCGTGGTCTGCTTGTTCTTTGGGTTTTGTCTGGTATTCCTTCGACCGGATGCCAACTTACTTATATGTAGAGTCACCAAGTGAAAGATAAGAAAATCCTTTTAGAAAGTGCTCACTCTTTGTTCACTATCAAAGGGTGAAACTTGAAAAAATTTCGTTCTTCCCAGGGAAAAGGTTTCGTAACTTCGTCCCCGACAACGATGCCAAAAATATGTTGTTCCAGAGTCTGTACTTAAGGCTTCAAAAAGTACAGTGTCTAGGAATCCGAAAGTTAGTAAGATGTAAAAAGGAGAAGGGTATATCTTCGGGAAAGGAAGCTAGGGTTGATTTCTAGGTTGTCACTGCCTGGCTTCCAACTGTTCCTGGATGTTTATATCCCTTTCAATTGCAACCCATGACCGTTCAAGTTCTACTCGGGTGTTAGCCATTTTAAGTATGATATCAAAGAGATTTAAAGTGATATGGGTTTGATTTGTCAAGCCGGGTTCAATATTGGGTTGTCTTACAACAGGGACAATCATAGAGGAACACATTTTTTTAAAGAACTCCGAAAGTTTTTATGCTGTATCAATTTGATTTTATAAAAGAGAACTTTAGAAATCTATATTAAAAGAAAATTGCGAACCAAAGGCCATTTTCCGTAACTGCGTTATATTTGAAATAAAAGGTGTATGAATTATGGGAAAAACATTAAGCTGCCTATAGAATAAGGCTCCTATCGAGAGAGATTCTTACTCTGTAAACAGAAGAAGAAAATAAGATAAGAAATGGTCCGATGAAGCATAAAATATGACAACCTAAAGATTTACAGGTCTTGTACCTGCTAGTAGCCGATACAGAGGAAATGTTGTAAACAATAGATAGCTAAATATTAATCACTGCGGTAGAAGTTTTACTAAATTGCACTGCAACATTCATCAGATATATATAAGTGAAATAAGAATGAATATGAAATAACAAAGAGAACAAACTCATAACACAGTAGTGACGGAATTAGGAATCTCCGGATTGCTTCATATTAAGTCTCGAAAAAGAGACAGTCTCTATTGCAATTAATCAAAAAGGTCCAACCTTTTTTCTTTCTTCAAAATGTATATTTATAAAAAATTATTTTGCGCTGGAATCTCAATAGTTCCAGAGGTTTTTAGTTACAATCAAAGAGTCGAAACATTTCGTTTCTTTATCTCTGTTCTCATTTGGTACCCGAAACCTGCCTCTTCACATGCTCCGTGCAAATAATGCACTTCTCCACCAGCTATGATATCAACTTAGTTGGCTCTGCTTGATTATTTGCCTAAAAAATATAGCAGTCTTTCATCAATAGCGACAACTTTCCCTCCACATGCTGATCTTTGGCATTGATAGAGCATAACAACATACTCGGTTTAATTAGCCATTTGTCTATTTGCACTATGTCTGTTTGAGTTATTTGTGATATCTCAGCTAATTCTCTCTCTTCATTTTCCTTGATATTTAGCTGTATTGATCTGACCCAGTATCTCCATGCCACTTTCACCATCGGAACCCAAAAAAATCTCTCTTAACAAACCAAAAATTTCTTCACAAGATTTCCTCAGCTTCGTAGCTTGTTGTTTTCCTTCAGATATATTTCGCTCCCATTCTTTCAACATGATATTACCCCTGGTCTACTTTGTGATGGGAAAACTAGAACTACTGCTTGCTTCCCTTCTCATTGTGGCTATAATAGCCTCCTCGAACGCCACCCAAGCTCCTTCGGTTCTTTAAGGGAGAGGTTTTCCAACACCTGATCAATGAGTCAGAAGCTTCTTTGAATTGTTTCTACTTTAACAAGCAGACCCTACTGTGCCACCAATAACCTCTTTCTGATCTCTATTGCCTGGGATTGAAATATCCTGATATCGATTACCTGGCTTTCGGTGAATTCTAGTTTGGCCCGAAGCTGGTCTATCAATTCTCCCTGCTGGCTTATCTGAGTCTGACTCGTCTAAACCTTCAACTATGCCTGTTTGAGATTGAATTTAAGCCACTCGATTTCTTTTTGATCTTCTATTCTTGCTTGCCCTAAAGTCGCACTTGCCTGATATTTAGCAATAGCCTTTGCCGTGGCTAGTTTAGCCTCTAGTTTCTTGATCAAACGATTTTTTCGTTTTAGCTGATCTTTTAGGGTCTCGATTGAATATTGGTTTGTCGTGGCGAAAGCCCCCAATGTTCTTGCTACTTGCGTCGCGAATTATACTTTCTTCATATTTTTCCCATCAGTTAAATTTTTAAATTTCTTAGAGACAGTACTTGCCTCTTGGTAGAATTATTGTCTCACAACCACTTTCCTCTTCTTATCGAAGAATAATTCATTCAGAGGTAGCTCTTCAACTGATATAGGTGTCAATTTTTCACCCAAAATCCAACCTGCGTCTAGGATTTCCTTTGTAGACTGTAGGGGGGTAATGGAGGCGATGGGATTGCCGACTTGTTTGGAAGATTTCCCAGGAGTAATGACTGAAGTTGACTCGCTTGGAAGACTGGAAGCCTCGACTTTCTATTTTGGGCCCCCAACTTGTTCTTCTTTATCCTGTTGTCCTTCTTGGCCGAGCGCTGAACCTTTAGATCCTCTGGCTTCTGTTTGCTGCTCCTCTGCTATCGTCGGATCTTCACCCCGTAATACTGGAGGAAGGCAACTCCGCCTATGCTCTTGGAATCTGACAACATCGGTCCTCTCTTTGGGTGACATAGCTTGTATTCCAGCCAAAACTTCATCATAAGATTTCGCACCTCAGAAAATATCATCATGAGGCGAATTCTCATGCTCAAATATTTTAAGGCCACAGCTGGCCAAATGATTACTCACGACCCTGTGTGGATCGTGTTTCTTGAATTTGATATGAACCAAATTTATATCTTCTAGGGCTGCTGCCTCGGCCTTTGCATGCCCGAAGTCTAATAATGAATAGGTGTTCAAATAAATAGGAAAAGGTGGCCATACCTTTTTTGAATACCCTTTTAGTTCTTTACTTATACCACCAATTACAGTTTGCCTGGCGATCTCACGACAAGACAGCCTGTCGGGTATAAATAAGGGTAAAGCATGCGGAGGGATGGAAGTGCCAAAAACCCTAATGTATGAAAATTCTTTCTCTACGTACCAATCAACCACTCTGCTTAAATTTTCTGTGATACTATCTGATATCCTGGGTGGCGGATTACCGAAGATGGAAACATGCATCGGTACCATTATCCAGTTGAATATTTCGTATATTAAATCTGAAGCCTTGTCCTCCCAAAGATTGGAATGGTAAACATGGACTGGCTCAGCCTTCGATGGAGCCCAACTCCAATTCATCAAGGGAAAAGGCATCATGGCACATACTGCGTCTATGAGGTATGCAGACATAAAAAATGAAGCAGCTTTCCCACTTGCTTTCTGCATCTGATATTCTGTAATCCAACTGGTCAGGCTATCTGATAACATTTTGGCCCAGTGAAAAGAAGATCCTTCTGCTACTGAGTATATCAAGGGCACCCATTGGAGGAAAAAATGTGTGGTGTCTTCCCTCCCATACAATCTATAGGTCATCATCGCTACGTATTTGAACTGTGGTTCCAAAGAAGATATGGAATAAATTCCATTGTTGTATGCCCTAAACTTCGCTAGGTGTGAGAACCAATCCTTGATCAAAACAGATAAATGTTTCACGTAGTGCTCACATTCCTTCTGTTTAAAACCATCTAAAAATTCTGCATTGTACGTGAAGTCTGACGTGGGTGGTAATTTGTACATAACCTGTAAGCTTTCTGTTCTGAAAGTCCCAACAGTGACCCCCTGCTTGCTGATGATGGTTCTGGTAGGGATGTCTACATGATCTAGCACCCATCAGATCATGTCATAGTAAGGTAGAAGACGTGGCTGGGCCGCTACTTTGTGCATCTCTGCCTAGATGATGATCTTGTATTTGGTAGTCATGTCGTCTGTTTCGTTGTCACTGGAATCGTCTGAGTAGTTCACCAACTGTGATTGCAACACCTCTGAGACATATGACCAAGTTCGTAGGGAATCAATGCTTCGAGGTGAAGTATCCAAAATATTATTAGAACCTTGTCCTGAAACCTCAGCGCTTGCCTTGGATGCTTTTCGCGGGGCCATGACAGGGGATTTTAACTTAGCTCTTCTGCAATAAAAATGTGTATACATATAGAAGTTAGCTTACTGAGAAAAACTTATCTGTGCGAGATAGAAATGAACTTTATGAATAAAATAGGAAGCAAAAGATCTATATCTTCGACCATTTAACAAATCGATGTCCTTACGAGAAGAACGGTCCAATAATAATTAGATAGAGATTTTGGCAATAAAAACCATATCCTTACTTTGTCGTTTCGCCTTATTTCCAATTAATGCCATAAAATTCGACGGTTCGTGGCACAAGCTAGCGCAAGGAATTTTGAAATTACCTTGTAAACTGTGCATTATTATCATTTTCATTAAACATTGATTAGGCTGGCTTGGCTTCCTTAATCCGGATTTAAATCAACATTTCAGTGTTCTCCGTATCAGGACTTATAACTCTAACCTTTTGAGCCTCTAAAACCCGAGATTGAGATGATTAGATTTAGTTAAGTGAGGACGAAATCAGATTAAGTGTTTTATTAATCATGTTTTAATTTATATCGCGACTTCGCGGCTTAGGGTTTTAAGGGTATAGTTTTCGGGCGGAACATATGCCGAGTCGCGAAATCTTGAGAAGCTTTAACCATGGTCAAAACTAAACACTCTGGATATTAACCCAGGTTACTTACGTGAGGATCTCGTGGTTTCATCTTTTGGGGTTATGACGGTAATGTTTTAGGAGGGAGTGAATGCCGAGATGCAAAATCCCGACAGCACTTGGCTGGGGTTTAAAGAATTTTACTCCCGGCTTTTCCCTGAGGTAAGCTTTTAAAACCTTTCGTGACCTCACACATCGAGGTTTGTAATTCTTGTGACTTGTGACCCCCGAAAAGAGATATTCTGAGGTACCAAAAGCAAGGACTTTCGTTTAACGATATAAAGTGGTAAGTTGCGAAACATAACATCCCTCGCCATTTTGCATGTCGAGACTACTGAGATTTTCAGTAGGAAAATGTCACGAAGCAAAAAAGAACTCAAAACCCAAGATTTGACCTTAAAAAATTACATTTAAATTAGTTGAAAAAGGCAGCTCCAACAACATCAATGGAAAAGGGTATCTCTCCTTGGGGTTTCTCCCCCTGTCTTCATGCATTTTTTCTCTCTCTTTGTTTCTATGCCTTTGTTCTTTCTCTTCACATGTTTCTTTCCTCATGTTCCTCTTCTCTTGTGACTTTTCCTAAAAGTATACCTTCTATGAAAAATCCTTCTTGGAATTCATGTGCTTGAATCTTCTGATATTTCTCTTTCTCTCCCTTAGACATCATGGGAAAAAGGATAACTCCCCCTGTCAACATGTCTCCCCCTGTCTGTATGCTACTGATATTCCTTTCCGGGTCTCTTGATGATTTATCTTCCTTTGAATTCTTTTCAAGGTGTCATGTAGATCATTGTAGGGCTACTTGTAAATGTTTCCTTTCCTCTATTCCAGTTCTGCTTATTGTCCATTGGTGCTTCCTCTTGTAACTCTCTGACATATATAAAAAGAACTCAAAATTTCTTGACTTAAAATCTTCATGGGCTGTTATGTTCATTGTTTAGATATCAGTGACCATACTGTTCAACAGTGTCCCTCCGATAATATAGCTTATGTTGAAGGTTTCTGTTTCCCTATTCTATTGTTTCTTTACATTTCTGTGACCAACTGATTCCACTGATTCAAATTGCAAATACACTTCTATGCATATTCTCCAACCCATGTTTTTTGTACCTGTTAAGTATCCATCTCTGTCCATATGTCACAAAATTTCCATAACTCTGCTACTCAATTGTCCATAATGTTGACCCATATATCACGGTACTATCATGAAGGCTCAATGACTGCAATTGATCATCACATATGCTTGTTTCTTCAAACTGAATCAGATGTGTCCACTAGTCTTCTCTATAGGCAATAAAATGCAACATGTATGGGACAACCTATACTGAAGATAACCTTGCCTGAATACATATGTGGAATATAATCATAAACTTATGCCTGTGTAACTACCAATTGATACCTGTGTTGGATCACTACTTCTAAACTGATCAATATATCATTATGTACTTCTGCTATCTGACTGCTCTGAATATGTTTCTGCAAATACTTCAACATGCTCGAAGGATGGTTCTCTGATCTATAGTAGCTACTGCACTGACTCCACCTATTCAATATTCATATTTACTAGGAGTCTCCAAGGCGGGTGGCTCAGAAAAATACCTGCTCTGATGTAGAGTAATCTTCCTCTTCGTCTATAGACTCATTATTTTTCTGAGCTCTAACTTATTTCTTTCTTCTTGTGGATTCATTATGATCTTGCACTACAATTCTTGAAAGTACAATCTCTTGGTCTTGTTATTTATTCACATGCTCTTCTTTTCTTTCTTGAACTATTGAAAATCATGCGATCTATGGGACCTGTTCTTTCTTCACTTATTCTTCTTGTTTGTCATTTCTTTTCCAAACCTTCTTGTATATGACACCTTCCTTTTCCCCTATATATTTGTCTTCATCTCATACTATTTCCAATCCTAAGAGTATGAATTTTGGGTGTCCTTCATTCATCTTCTCTTCTTTTACGTATTCTTGTTTTCTTTTCCAAATTTTCTTATATTTGATATCCATGTTATTTTTCATAGAAGTATAAATCATGCTTCTACAATCATGAGCTATGTGACCATACTTGTGACATTTGTAACACTCAACATTTTTGGGAACCGCATAAGTATCTATTTTCTGAACATTTCTTCCATATGCTCTGCAATCTATAGCCTTATGTCCAAAGTTAGTACAAATAAAACAATGACCATAAAAGAAATTTGCATACGTAGGAGTGAATTATCTTCACTGTGGTGTAGTCCTTATGAATTATTTCCTTGCCTAATCATGATCATGATTAAATATTCTTTGTGGCTTGAATGTGGAGGGTCTTCTTGAATATGTATCTCTATCATTTTTCTTTGATTCAAGCTGACCATGATTCCTTCCTTTGAGTACTTCAGCATAACTCTTACTCTTTTCCTCATTCTTCTTTTCTGGAAACCTGGAGTGCTTCTCTTCAACATTCTCTATTGATGATGACGTGGATGTTTCTCTCTGTTCAACGTTCTTCTTGATCTTGACGATATTAATTCTTAATGTGACAACTTATTCTCCAATCTTCTCAACCTCTTCTTCTTTCTTCATCATCTAAATCTTCATTATTAGAAAGTTGGATTAGGTTGATGTACAATTGGTATGGATTGTTTGTTTTCATTGATTTCAACCATTGGAGAGTGATATTGTATATTGATGTCAATCCTTATTGATTGATGTCAACCCTTGGAGAAATTCTGGTAGCACAAAGGTTTGGGTAATGGACCCAAGTTTGTTTGATGTATAATGGTATGAGTTTTAATATATTTTAAGGTATGACTATTCTAAATGGACAATACATGTCATTCCATTTCTGATGGTATGTGGAATGTCACATAACTCCTCACGGTTATAGAGTTATGGCCATGTGAAGTCGGAGAACCCGGGTTTGGGTAATGGGCCCAAGTTTGTTTGATGGATAATGGTACGAGTTTTGATATATTTGCAGGAAAGACTATTCTAGATGGATATTATATTTCATTCCATTTCCATTGGTATGTGTAACGTCACATAACTCCTCACGGCTAGAGAGTTATGGCCATGTGAAGTTGGAGAACCCTCATGAGTCATCTAGAAGCCCCAAAAAGTCAAAGTAGTCAAAGTGTTTGCCAAGAATAAATTATTTAAACAATAAAGTGAAGTGATGAGTGTACTATAAATCAAAGTGGATAAAAAATAAATTATTTAAATATTAAATTTAATGGATAAATTACTAAGTGGACAAGTGGTTAGAAGTGGGTTAACCCTAAAATAAGGAAAGTTGGTTGAGATGGTTAAAAGGTAACCACTTGAGGAAGCTACATGAAAGTATAAATAAGAGGCAAGGCTCTCTCATTTTAATCACACTTGAGCATATTGAATATCTACAAGTGAATGAGGTAACCAAAGGATATCTAAGACAAATTTTAGAGGGAAGGGGAAGTAAAGAAGGTTGAAATTCTAGGGAGGATAAATTCTTTTGATGATTCTTTCTAAGGTATGTTATTTACAGGTCATATCACCATTTTCACAATAACATTTTTTCTAGAATGATTCAAACCATGAAATTGGGATTCCATTGAGGAAACATATCCAAGTAGATGTGATACAAATATCATCTTGTGGGTCGTTGTATTTTTGGAGTTACACGTCATGGAAAATAGAGTTTGTGGCTAGTCGTGAAACTAATCTAAAACAGGTGTTTCGGGTCAAAACATCATAACTTCTTTATAATAGATCCAAATTCAATAAGACTAAATGTATTGGTTATAGTATAATCTGTATTATTTTTTGTACAATTTTCAGATCCATACAAAAAATATTCTATGTGGGGAATGCTCTACAAGTTCGCTCTCTAGAATAAGCCAAAATTCAACAAGGTATGCCATTTTTGCTAAAACTCATTTTCTGAGAGGTTACAAGGAGGGAAATCTGGAGGAATTGCATAAAAGACACCGAAGAACATTATGTACCATTTTCATATCTTTATTCATTACAGGTGCATAGTTATGATTATTGCAAGTTAGGGTTTTTGACTAATCCAAAATTAGTCACGTGAGACTAAAGTAAAGTTTGATGAAAATGCTAGTCTCTTCTTGTTAAAGTTAAGGAAGTTTTGCATGTATCTGATCATATACACTGGTTCTATTACAGAGTTACAAATCAGATTTGGATGATGAAATTGATGAGGGATTTTGGTTGAGGTACATGTGTTGGATTACTGAGAGGGGGGGGTGAATCAGTAATAACGTAATTATAATCTTTTTTCTTCAAATGTTATATCAATGTAGAATTATTATCCAATAATGAGAAGTAATAAATAAACAATCACACACATACACAGTACACCAGTGTTTTACGTGGAAACCCAAATTGGGAGAAAACCACGGAATGTTTTTTCTTATATGTCTTGAAGAATTACATTCATTGGAAGCACCAACTTCCTTTGTTTTCCAGCTGAAACTAGAAGGAGGCTCCAACCCCCTAGTTTCTCAGGCTACAACCTGAGGGAAGATCCAACTCCCCAAATCTCTGGCTACAACCAGAAGGAGGCTACAACCCCCAATGTTCTCCAGCTACAACCGGAAGGTGGCTACAACCACCTGTCCTTGCCCTGTCCTGCCACCCTGAAGTAGAAGTAGAATGATGGAACCACTGTCACACTATCACTGTGAGATATACCACTGTAAACCTATACCAATAAATCTGAACCATGCATCAACCTGTACCAAAAAAAAGTGCATCAACCATGCACCAACCTGTAATCAACATGTACCATAAACAAGTGCATCAACCATGCACCAACCTGTACCATAAAAAAGTGCATCCAACCATGTGCCAAGTATGTACCAATCATGTGTCAACTACTCATCAGCTATGACTTATCAATATGTACCAACATCATCAACTATACACCTCATGTATGTGCGCCAACTCATCAACTACTTGTCTCAACCATGTACTCAACATGTACCTCAACCAAAATGCCTCATTAATTTCATCATCCAAATATGATTTGTAGCTCTGTAATAGACCTGGTGTATATGATCACATTCCTTCAAACCTTCCTTAACTTTAAAAACAAGAGGCTAGCATTTTCATCAAACTTTTCTTTAGTCTCACATGCCTAGTTTTGGATTAGTCAACAACCCTAACTTGAAGTAATCATAAATTTGAACCTGTAATGTATAAAGATCTGAAACTGATATACAATGTTCTTCAGTGTGTTTTTTACAATTCCTCCAATTGGTACTACTTGAAACCTCTCAGAAAAGGAGTTATAACAAAAATGACATACCTTGCTGAATTTTGGCTTATTCTAGAGAGCGACCTTGTAGAGCGTGCCTCGCACAAAATATTTGATGAAATGATATAAAACTATTAAAAAACATACTATAGACTGTACCCTAACCAACACAATTTATCTCACTAAATTTAGATCTATTATGAAGAAGTTATGACGTTTTTACCCGAAACCCCTGATTTTGACTAGTTTCAGAACTGGCCACAAACCCTATTTTCCACAGAGTGTAACTCCAAAAATACAATGACCCACAAGTTGAATTTTTAACCACAGATACTTGGATATGTTTTATCACTTGCATAGCAATTTCAGGATCTGAATCATTATAGAAAAAAAATTATAGCGAAAATGGTGAGATGCCATGAAAATAACATACCTTAGAAAGCACCATCAAAAGAATTTATCCTTCCTTGCATTTCGGCCTTCTTTTCTTCACTTTCCTCAGAATTTTGGATTAGATATCATTTATATACCTCAGACACCTACATATATTCAATATTCTCAAGTGTTTTTTAAATGAGAGAGCCTTGCTTCTTATTTATACTCTCCAAGTAGCTTCCTTAAAAACATCTTCTAGGTCACTTGGCCCCACTTTCCTTATTTTAGGGTTGGGTCCACTTCTAATTTCTCCATTAAAATTATTATTGAAATAATTTATTTTGTATTCACTTTGAATTATAATACACTCATCACTTTACTTTATTATTTACCTTTTAAAATCTCTTAAACCACTTTGATTACTTTGAACTTTTGGGGCTTTTAGATGACATATGAGGGTCCTCCAACTTCGTAAGGCCATAACTCTCAAACTGTGAGGAGTTATGTAACGTTCTACATACCACCAGAAATGACATGACGTGTAATATCCATATAGAATAGTAGTATCTGAAAATATATCATAACTCATACCGTTACCCATCAAACAAACTTGGGTCCATTACCCAAACCTGGGGTCTCCAACTTCTCATGGCCATAACTCTCTAACCGTGAGGAATTATGTGACGTTCCACATACCACTAGAAATG
>ML785204.1:91919-112555 GCA_009831015.1 Picea engelmannii | reverse complement strand
ACATGAGGTGTATAGTTGATGATGTTGGTACATATTGATGAGTCATAGTTGATGAGTAGTTGATACATGATTGGTACATACTTGGTACATGGTTGGAGGAACTTGTTAGTAGTATTGTTGACACATGGTTTATGAATGATGTAGCATACTTGTATTGAAATATTATTAGAAGCACATATTGATCTTGGTGATGATTATGAGTTGTTGTGTTATGCTTGGTTGATGCATATCTTTGAGAGTTGACTTGGTGATTGATCTTTGTGAGTAGATCTGATTTGGTTGATAAGATTGATGAGATAGGTTGTTGTGATAGGTTTTTTGGACATGTTGTTGTGACAGGTTATCCATACAGGTTTGGTGCATGGTTGATGCACTTGTTTATTACAGGTTGAGGTACAGGTTGATGCATGGTTTAGGTTATTGGTACAGGTTTACAGTAGTATATATCACAGTGATAGTGTGACAGTGGTTCCATGATTCTACTTATACGTTAGGGAGGTTGGATGGGGAAAGGACAGGTGGTTGTAGCCACCTTCCGGTTGTAGCCGGATAACATAGGGGGTTGTAGCCTCCTTCTAGTTGTAGCCATAGAATCTGGGAGTTGGAGCTTCCCTCATGTTGTATCTTGAGAAACTAGGGGGTTGGAGCCTGCTTCCAGTTGCAACTGGAAAACAAAGGAAGTTGGTGCTTCCAATGAATGTAATTCTTAAAGACAAATAAGAAAACATTATGTGGTTTTCTCCTTCTTTGGGTTTCCACGTAAAAACACTGGTGTATTGTGTATGTGTATGATTGATCATTTGTTCATTGTTTATTTACTCTGAAACTATTGGATGATAATGCTACATTGATATAATACTTGCATATTGTGGTTAAAAATGATTGAATTTCTCTATTACTGATTCACCCCCCTCTCAGTAATCCAATAATTGGTATTAGCGAAGGTGCCTTCAAGAGTCAATTTAACCACTGAAAGGTAGATCATGGAGAGAAACAACATGTACAAACATGGAATCCCACAGTTTGATGGACAGAAGTATACATTTTGGAGAAGAAGGATGAAGACATATATGCATGCACAAGGAATTGAAATTTGGCAATGTGTAGTAGATGGATACAAAGAACCAACAATTCTACCAACAACTGAAAGAGCAATAAAACTCGGTCAAAATAATTCCAAAGCCAAAAATTCACTTCTAAATGGTCTGGGTGAATTGGTATACACCAAAGTTATGCATTGTAAATATGCTAAAGAGATTTGGGACAAACTTCAAAATATTTATGAAGGAGATTTAAAATTCAAAGCAACAAAGCTTCAAACTTACACAGGTCAGTTTGAAAACTAAAGATGAAGGAAGATGAGAATATTGCAACTTACTTCTTACGAGTCAATGAAACAGTAAATGAAATCATAGGATTGGGATAATAAATTAAAGAATCTATAATTGTTCAAAAGGTACTAATATATCTTCCTATGAGATTTGATCCTAAGATATCAGCGCTAGAAGAAAGAGCAGATCTAGACTCAATAAGCATGGACGAACTACATGTAATCTTGATAGCATATGAAATGAGAATTGAACAGTAAAATCCAAATATAAAAGAAGCAGCTTTGAAAGCATCCAAAAGGTCAAAGCAAAAAGGAAAGAAAAAAGAAAAAAAACATAGCAGCAACAGTGACATCTCGAAAGATGATGAAGAAATGGCTAATTTTTTCAAGATATTGAACAAGGGAACCAATGACAGATATAAAGGTAAGCTTCCATTGATTTTTTTTAATTGTGATGGTATTGTTCATTTTTCTTAAAAATATCCTCATAAGAAAAATAAGGGGAATGATGAAGATTACTCAAATAGAAAACAAACATATAAAGGCAAAGGAACCACAAAGAAAGTTTTCAAGAAAAGCTTATGCACCAAAGAAGACATCTCCTCATCAAATGAAGATGAAGTTAGTGACAGTGAGACATAAAGAGTTTTATTCATGGTAGTAGAAGACTATGATAAAGAAGACATTGAAGAAGAATATGAAGAGGCATAAGTTGACTACCAAGAAGAATTGTTGACTACCATAGAAGTTAGAAGAAGAGAAAATAGGAAAAACAAGAAGCTACAAGTAGAACTAGACAAGAACGAAGACACTCAAGGACTAGAGTAGATCATCACGAAATTGAAAGTTCAAATAGAAAAATACAAAAGAATTGAAGAAGCACTCAAAGAACATTTAGAAGAAAGAGATAGGATCATTGAAAATTTGGAAGCAGATATTGTCACATTGAGAAAGGATCTTCAAAAGAAAAATATGCAGAACAACTCAAAAGTCTTGGATGACATTATCAACAGTCAAATACCTAATCATGACAAGTCCGGACTTGGATACAATCAGACAGAAAAAGGGATCAAGATCCAAATCAACAGAACAAGAAACATATCAAAACATTTATGCAGAAACAATCAAAGGGGATAGGAAGACCTACAAGGAAGATTATAGGGACACTACTCCACCGATAAGATTCAGATTTCAAAATCAACGATTGACAAAAACAAATAGTCCTTAAGAAGAAGAAGGATTCATAAGAGTAACTCTTTTAATAATATCTTCAACTCCCAAGTATCAATCTATCTTTTTTGGTTTATGTTATGCATGCAATAATTTTGGACATAAAGTTGTAAGTTGCAGAGCTAATAGTAGGAACATAAACAACTTTGAAATACATACACAAACTAGTTATCTAGGAAAGTCTAGTGAAACATAGAGAAGAAGCTACAACATGTTTGAATCATTGAGCACTGAATTGGAATGCTACAAGTGCAATAACTTTGGACACATGGCCAAAGATTGTAGAATGACAGTCTCTCCTAGAAAACCACAACAGAACAACAACAGTCAGAGATAAGAGCCTCAGAAGAGAACATGGATAAGAAAGCAGAATCAATATAGAAATGAAGAATGAACACTTGCTCTACAACCTAAGAAGAAGAAGCATGGTTGGTATGTTGATAGTGGTTGTTCAAAACACGAAGAATGGGTGAAAAATTTGTTAAAATTGACAGCATCGACAATCATTCTCCAATGAGAGGCCATATGGGCCACCCTGAGGCTAGCCAGGGAGATTTGGAAAATCAACCAGTCTTGTGAGGTATTGACAAAAGCCAAGGGGAACGTACAACCTCTGTGAGTAAAACCAAAATTCAGGATGAACGAGATGCTATGTGAGTCTAATGAAAAAGTTAGGGGAACGTACAACCTTTGTGAGCATAGATAGTCTAGTGAAAAAGTCAGAGGGAACGTACAACCTCTGTGAGCATAGATAGAATAGTGCAAAAATTAGGGGGAACATACAACCTTTGTGAGCCTAGTTAAGCCTTGTGAGCCATGAGAAAAAGTAAAGGCATCTAGCAAAAGTTAGGTTGAATATAAAATTCCTATGAGCTAGAAACAAACGATATTCCTAATATTGCAAATGATATAAATGTATTGATCTAGTGTGTTGGCATGTGTAACATTATCCACCATGAAGAGAATTTCGAATTTCCTTGTAAAGAGTCGAGTTGTAACTAAAGTTTCAAGTCTAGTTCTATTTTAGAACTAAAGTGTAATGTTGAGTTGTAACTGAAGTCTCAAGTCTAGTTCTATTTTAGAACTAAAGTGTAATGCTGAGTTGTAACTGAAGTCTTAAGTCTAGTTCTGTTTTCAAACTAAAGTGTAATGTTGAGTTGTAACTAAAGTCTCAAGTCTAGTTATAAGTTGAAACTAAAGTATGAAGCTGATTTATGATTGAAGCATGCAAACAAGTTACTATTTCGAGCCTCTCCTCTTCTCCTCTTCAACCTATATAAGAAGAGGTCGACCACTCTCTTCAATACGGTTTTATATGCAGGTTAAGGGTGAAGAAATAGAGGAGAATATTAGTGATAAAGAGGCAACATACCAAAGAAGAATATCAATGTTGTATATCAACAATAGAGGATGCATATCAGAGGCATATATCAACAACATATCAGTGTTGTATATCAACAATAGAAGCAACATATCAAAGGTGTATTTCAGCAAGGTCTCTTAGGTCTTTGTCAGGTTAGAGTCATATTGGAAAGCTCTTTAAGAGCAGAACATTCATGGTGGATATTTGTAAGTGATATTACAGTATTAATGCAATAAAGGAATATCATTTGTTGGGGTTTTTCTCCCTGTACAGGGTTTCCCCAAGGTATATGTGTTGTTGATGTGCATGCTTACTTATATACATAGTTATTTCTATTCGGTTATGATTTGGTATTGTTGAAGTATATTAAGATGGAATCAAAGTATTGAATAAAATAAAAGAATTAATCTGCATAAGAAATCAAGCTCATAATTTAACATGGTATCAGAGCTTAGGGTGTGTTAAGCATGTTGAAGTGTAGCAGCAGGTACACACAGATCCAAGCTAGCTTGATTAAGTTTCCAATGCGAGGTCCATGGCATCCTCCATTTCAGTCAGGGCCGAGGATAGGCTCGAAGGAGCTACCAATTTCAATGTGTGGAAGCTCCAGATAACAAATATCGTGCAGGAGCATGATCTTGAGCAGTATGTGACCAAAGTGGTGGAGGAACCCACGAATAATGCAGGAAGAGAGGCCTTCAGAAAGAGTCAAGACAAGGACAAGCAAATCATCCTTGACTCAGTCAAAGACAATATAATGCCTGCAATGACTTCGTTAATGAAGGCTAAGGATTGTATGGATACCTTGGTGAATCTGTATGAGAAAAAGGCTCCAAGTCAGAAGAGGACACTTAATCACAATCTTAAGTATTTGAATATGGAGAAAGGTGAATTAGTGGCATCTTTCTGTTTTGGGATAGCCTAGATGAGAGATCATCTTTTGGTCATAGGGGTGATAGTGGACAATGATGATTTAGTGCATGCCATTTTTGATTGTCGTCCTTCTTCATGGGATACCTTCTTATCCAGTGTAAGTGGGAGAGATATTCAACCCACGTTTGAGAGGTTATGGCATGATTTGCTCCAGGAGAGAGTTTCACAGCTACTAGGAGCGAGCCAACAAAAGAAGAGCACTCAGATTTAGCATCAATATTCAAGAGAAAGAAGAAAGGAACTTTCCATAAAGGCTCTCAGAGGAATCCAAACACCAAAGGTACATTCAAAGGAAAGAATATTGATACATCTAAGATTAAATGCTTTAGTTGTAATAAGTTGGGTCATTTTGCTAAAGATTGTTGGTTTAGAAAGAAATATCCTAGGAAAGGGAAACATCATGCCTCAACTACTGAGGATGATGAATCCAAAAGAAATCAGAAAATTCCTTCTAATGAGAAAGAAAATAGAAAATAATATTACATGGTTTCTGCCTTATCCAGTTTAGTTTTGATGGGGCTGAAAACTTGGTTAGTAGACAGTGGTGCATCAAAGCACATGACAGGGTTCAAGGAGATCCTCTCAAATTTTGAGACAAAATATTTTGCAGAGCATGTTGAGCTTGGGGATGAAAAATGTTACAAGATAGAGGGAGTAGGATCTATCTCTTTCAGATTGGAATCTGGGGCTAGACTTCATGTTGATGAAGTATTATATGTTCCAGGGCTCAAGAAGAATCTACTATCATTTGCAACCCTTGAGGACAAGGGATATTGGGTGATATTCAAGGATAGGAAGGCACTACTATGGGATAAAGGTAACCACTTAAGTACAACAGAACCCATTGGAACTCGAAGTGGAGGACTATACGTCATGTCAAGACAGTCAATTTAGGCATTGGCTCATGATGCAACTAGCTCCAGCGAGTTGTGGTGCAGAAGACTTGGACATATTCATTAAAAATCTCTTCCAGATCTACAGAACATGGTATGTGGCATGCCCTCTATTTCTCTTAGTAAAAATGAAATTTGTAAGGGATGCCTGCTAGGTAAAAATATAAAGAAATCATTTCCTAGTGACAACAGAGTTCAAGGCATCCAAGATCTAGTTCATTCTGATGTATGTGGTCCCATGTCATCTCCCTCACTCAATGGTTGTTTGTATCAGTGTTGTATATCAACAATAGAAGAAACATATCAGAGGTGTATTTCAACAAGGTCTCTTAGGTCTTTGTCAAGTCAGAGTCATATTGGCAATCTCTTTAAGAAAAAAACATTCATGGTGGATATTTGTAAGTGATCTTACAGTATTAATGCAATAAAGGAATATTGTTTTCTAGGGTTTTTCTCCCTGTACAGGGTTTCCCCAGGGTATATGTGTTGTTGATGTGCATGCTTACTTATCTACATAGTTATTTCTATTTGGTTATGATTTGGTATTGTTGAAGTGTATTAAGCTGTAATCAAAGTATTAAAGAAAATAAAAGAATTAATTCGCATAAGAAATCAAGCTCATAATTTAACATAGTATCAGAGCTTAAGGTGTGTTAAACGTGTTGAAGTGTAGCAGCAGGTACACACATATCCAAGCTAGCTTGATTAAGTTTCCAGTGTGAGGTCCATGGAATCCTCCATTTCAGTCAGGGCCGAGGATAGGCTCGAAGGAGTTGCCAACTTCAATGTGGAAGCTCCAGATAACAAATATCTTGCAGGAGAATGATCTTGAGCAATATGTGACCACAGTGGTGGAGGAACCCACGAATAATGCAGGAAGAGCGACCTTCAAGAAGAGTTGAGAAAAGGCCAAGTGAATCATCCTTGACTCAGTCAAAGACAATATAATACCTGCAATGAATTTGTTAATGACTACCAAGGAATGTATGGATACCCTGGTGAATCTGTATGAGAAACAGGCTCCAAGTCAGAAGAGGACACTTAATCACAAGCTTAAGTATTTGAAGATGGAGAAAGGTGAATCAATGTCATCTTTCTGTTCCAAGATAGCCCAGATGAGAGATCATCTTTTGGTCACAGGGGTGATAGTGGATGATGATAATTTAGTGCAGGCCATTTTTGATGGTCTTCCTTCTTCATGGGAGACCTTCTTATCCAGTGTAAGTGGGAGAGAGATTCAGCCCACGTTTGAGAGGTTATGGCATGATTTCCTCCAGGAGGAGAGTCACACAACTACTAGGAGTGAGCCAACAAAAGAAGATCACTCATCTTTATTATCAAGATTCAAGGGAAAGAAGAAAGGGAATTTTCAGAAAGGCTCTCAAAGGAAGCCAAACACCAAAGGTACATTCAAAGGCAAGAATATTGATACATCTAAGATTAAATTCTTTAGTTGTAATAAGTTGGGTCATTTTGCTAAAGATTTGTGGTTTAGAAAGAAATATCCTAGGAAAGGGAAACATCATGCCTCAACTGCTGAGGATGATGAATCCAAAAAAAATCAGAAAAGTCCTTCTAATGAGAAATAAAATAGAAAAGAATATTACTTGGTTTCTGTCTTATCTAGTTCAGTTTTCATGGGGCCGAAAACTTGGTTAGTATACATTGCTACATCAAAGCACGTGACAGGGTTCAAGGAGATCCTCTCAGATTTCGAGACAAAATCTTTTGTAGAGCATGCTGAGCTTGGGGATGACAGATGTTACAAGATAGAGGGAGTAGGCTCTATCTCCTTCAGATTGGAATCTGGGGCTAGACTTCATGTTGATGAAGTATTATATGTTCCAAGACTCAAGAAGAATCTACTATCATTTGCAACCCTTGAGGACAAGGGATATTGGGTGATCTTCAAGGATAGGAAGGCACTACTATGGGATATAGGTAGCCACTTAAGTACATAAGATCCCATTGGAACTCACAATGGAGGACTGTACATCATGTTAGGACAGTCAGTTTAGGCATTGGCTCATGATGCGACTAGCTCCAGCGAGTTGTGGCACATAAGACTTTGAAATCTTCATTAAAAATCTCTTCAATATCTACAAAACATGGTATGTGGCATGCCCTTTATTTCTCTTAGTAAAAATGAAATTTGTAAGGGATGCATGCTAGGCAAAAATATAAAGAAATCATTTCCTAGTAGTGACAACAGAGCTCAGGGCATCTTAGATCTGGTTCATTCTGATGTATGTGGTCCCATGTCATCTCCCTCACTCAGTGGTTGTTTGTATTCTGTCATTTTTGTTTATGATTACTCAAGAAAATGTTGGATATATTTCCTTAAAGATAAAAGTGACACATTTGATAAATTCAAAGAGTATAAAGCCTTTATTAAAAAATGGACAGGGAAACACATCAAAATCCTTAGAACAAACAATGGATGAGAGTTTGAATCTCTCCAGTTTGAGGATTTCTGCAAGTCGGTAGGAACCAAGAGATAGTTGACCGTGCCATATAACCCTCAAGAAAATGGAGTTACTGAGAGGGAAAAAAGGACGATTTGTGAGGCAGCGAAAGCAATGATGTTTGACCAGGATCTACCAAATTCTTTATGGGTAGAAGCTATCTCCACTGCTTTGTATATTTAGAACAGGTTTCCACATGCTATCTTGAAGGACAAGACTCCTGAAGAAGTCTTCTCAGGGATCAAACCTGAAGTAGGGCATCTAAGGATATTTTGGTGTCTTCTGTATATTCATGTCCCTAAGGAAAAGATGACAAAGATGGAACCCTCAGGAAAGAAATTGGTTTTTGTGGGGTACGGTGAGAATTCCAAGGCTTATGGGATTTATGTACAAGTTCATAAGCAAATAGAGGTAATCAGAGATGTGACTTTCCATGAGGAAGTCGCATTTAAGAAATCCAAAGAACTTTAGCAGGAATCAGAAGCAGTTCAACTAGCTTCACCCTCTTCTGAAAATGAAGAGTTAGATGATCAGAGGGAGGAAAATCGTGAAGGGCCAAGTAATGAGCCCCTAGAACCTGCTGAAGTGTTAGAAATAACTCTTGAAGAACCTCCAGCCAAAAGGAAGCCAGGGTGGCTTAAAGAAATAGTGCAGGAAGCAGAAAGGATAGTTTCTCCCAAATGAATTTTCAGGGAAAGGAAGAGGCCTCATGGTTTGGAGGCTATGTTGCACTGATGAGAAGCATTAGTGATGCCGAACCTTCTTCATTTGAAGAAGCAGATAAATTACAAGTATGGAAGGATTCCATGCTTGAGGAATACATGTCTATTATAAAGAACAATGTTTGGGACATTGTGCTGAGGCCAAAAGACAAATCAATGGTTTCTTCCAAATGGATCTATAAGATCAAACATGCAGCTGATGGAAGTGTGGAAAAGTTCAAAGAAATATTTGTAGCTAGAGGATTCACTCAGAAAGAAGGAATCGACTATGAAGAGACTTTTTCCCCTGTAGCCAGGTATACCTCCATTCGAACTATTATTTCTTTAGCTTCCGTTCTTGGTTGGACGCTACATTAGATGGATGTAAAAACGACATTATTGAATGGAAAGATTGAATAGGAGGTCTTTATGGAACAACCAGATGGTTTTGTACTACATAACAAAGGAAATCATGTATGCAAGCTAAGGAAGGCCTTGTATGGTCTTAAGCATGCTCCTAGAGTTTGGTATGATAGGATTGATGGATTTCTTAAAAGCCTGGGCTTTTAGAAAAGTGATGCTGATGCAAATCTGTACTTCAAGGTAAGAGGTAACCAACTTTTTATACTAATCCTGTATGTTCATGATCTCTTTCTAACAAGAGATGAAGGGATAATATCCTAGTGTAAGAGGGAGATAAGCTCAGAATTCGAGATGAAAGACTTAGGCTTGATGCATTACTTCCTAGGATTGGAAATGTGGCAAAGACATGGCGAGATATTTCTGGCACATGGAAAATACACAGTGGATGTACTAAAGAGGTTTTGTATGATGGATTGCAAATCCATGTATACTCCGATGGTTACCAACCTGAGGAAGTTGCATAATTTTGATACAAGTTCAGATTTGGTGGATCCCACCATGTATATGTAGTTTATTGGATCATTGATGTACATGATCCACATTAGGCCAGATATATGCTATGCAGTGATTGAAATGAGTCATTTCATGACTGAACTGAGACAGAGACACGGGTGGCAGCAAATCACATCTTGACATATCTCAGAGGGACCATTACTTATGCTCTGAGATATACATCCAGTGGTGGTTTATTTATGAGAATTGTTCTGAGCCATCTGACTTAGAGACTCCTAGATTATATGAATAATAGATATGAGGAGTCTATGCGGTAGCTGAGACAAAAGAAAGAACCATCCTACGAGCATCTTACAAAGTTTGAGTAAACATAGTAATTCTCAGAAACAACAATGACAAAACTCCCTACGAGCCACGGAAAGGAAGTGCAGACAACAACATCTACATCAAGGTAACTCAAGGTAGTATTTTATTAATTGAAATTTATGTTGATGATATTGTTTTTGGAAGTACTAATGACAGGTTCAGCCAAAAATTTGCAAAGGATATGCAGAATGAATTTGAAATGTCATTACTTGGAGAACTATCCTTCTTTTTGGGTCTTCAGATATGTCAAAGCAACCAAGGAATTTTTATTTCTCAAACTAAGTATATCAGAGAAATGATAAAGAGGTTCGAAATGGAATATTGCAAACTAGTTACCATTCCTATGCAAATCAGTTCCAAGTTGAGCAAAGATGATGATTCAAAGTCTACACACCATAGGAAATACAGGTCAATGATTGGTATCTTACCATATGTGACAACATCCAGACCAGATGTAATGGAGGCAGTTGGACAGGTGACACGATTTCAAGCAACACCAAAGGAATCACATGTATTAGCAGTGAAAAGGATTTTTAGATATCTCAAAGGAACATAAGAGTTTGGATTATGGTATCCAAAAGGAAAGAATCTATCACTTATTGTCTACACAGATGAAGATTGGGCAGGTTGCATTGATGATTGACGAAGTACCAGTGGAGTATCATTCTACTTGGGTGAGTGTTTAGTATCATGGTTAAGAAAGAAACAATCATCAATATCCTTATCTATAGTTGAGACAGAGTATATTTTAGCAACAACATGTTGTACACAAGTTCTATGGATGAAACAAACTTTGACAGATATACAGGTTGAGTATGATGATCCCATTCCAATCTATTGTGATAATACAAGTGCCATCAATATCTCAAGGAACCCAGTGATGCACTCCAAAACGAAGAACATTCCAATCAAGTATCACTTTCTACAGGAACATGTTGCAGATAAGAACATCATAGTTGAATATGTGGGCACAAAACAACAAGTGCCAGACATATTTACAAAACCAATTCCATGGGAAGCCTTTGAGTATCTTCGCCAAAGACTCAGAGTTATTTATACTCTAAAATGAATGATTTTGAATTTTTATCTTATATGTCTTATATTTACATGAGGAAGCACCATAAAGAGGACAGTTCAGGTTGGGGGATCGGTTTCAGGAAGAGTTCAATCAGGGGGAGTATCCCTAAGGAAAGTTCGGTTAGGGGGAGTAGCTCCAGATGGAAAGATACCTTTTCCATTGATGACAAAGGGGGAGATATTTATCTGATGCATGATAGAAATGCTTGGAGAGAGAGAACAGAGGCATGTAGATAGGGGAGCAACTCTAAGGAAATTTCAGTGAGGGGGAGAATCCCCAAAGGGAGATACCCTTTTCCATTGATGTCAAAGGGGGTGAGATAGAAACATTTATGAGGAGTATAAGCATGAATGTTATCATGACTAAGTGTTGTCATCAATGTTGATGTTTCCATCAATGCCAAAGGGGGAAATTGTCAGATAGTTGGCTTAGGTTGATGGACAGTTGGTATGGATTTTTTGCTTTCATTGATGTCAACCATTAAAAAGTGATATTGTATATTGATGTCAACCCTTAGTGATTGATCTCAAACCTTGGAGAAAGTCTGGTAGCGAATTCCAGTAACACAAAGGTTTGAGTAATGGACCCAAGTTTGTTTGATGTATAACGGTATGAGTTTTAATATATTTTAAGGTAAGACTATTCTATATGGATATTACATATCATGTCATTTCTGGTGGTATGTGTAACGTCACATAACTCCTCATGGTTAGAGAGTTATGTCCATGTGAAGTTGGAGAACCCAGGTTTGGGTAATGGGCCCAAGTTTGTTTGATGGATAATGGTACGAGTTTTGATATATTTGTAGAAAAGAATATTCTAGATGTATATTACATATCATTCCATTTCTAGTGGTATGTGGAACGTCACATAACTCCTCACGGTTAGAGATTTATGTCCATGTGAAGTTGGATAACCCTAATGAGTCATCTAGAAGCGCCAAAAAGTCAATGTAGTCAAAGTGTTTGCAAAGAAGAAATTATTTAAATAACAAAGTGAAGTGATGAGTGTACTATAAATCAAAATAGATACAAAATAAATTATTTAAATAATAAAGTTAATGGATAAATTACTAAGTGGATAAGTGGTTAGAAGTGGGTTAACCCTAAAATAAGGAAAGTGGGTTAAGATGGTTAAAAGGTAACCCCTTGAGGAAGCTACATGAAAGTATAAATAAGAGGAAATGATCTCTCATTTTAATCACACTTGAGCATATTGAATATCTACAGGTGACTGAGGTAACCAAAAGATATCTAAGCCAAATTTTAGAGAAAAGGTGAAGTAAAGAACGCCAAAATTCAAGGGAGGATAAATTCTTTTGATGATGCTTTCTAAGGTATGTTATTTACAGGTCATCTCACCATTTTCACAATAACGTTTTTTATAGAATGCTTCAGACCGTGAAATTGGGATGTCATTGAGGAAACATATCCAAGTAGTTGTGATAAAAAATTCAGCTTGTGGGTCGTTTTCATTTTGGAGTTACACGCCGTGGAAAATAGGGTTTGTGGCTAGTCCTGAAACTACTCTAAAACAAGTGTTTCGGGTAAAAATGCCATAAATTATTCATAATAGATCCAAATTTAGTAAGACAAAATGTATTGGTTAGAGTATAGTCTGTAGTATTTTGTGTACAATTTTTATATCCATACAACAAATATTTCGTGCAGGGCATGCTCTACAAGTTCGCTCTCTAGAATAAGCCAAAATTCAACAAGGTATGCCATTTTTACTATAACTCCTTTTCTAAGAGGTTACAAGTAGTGAAATCTAGAGGAATTGCATAAAAGACACTAAATAACACTGTGTACAATTTTCAGATCTTTATTCATTACAGGTACATAGTTATGATTATTGCAAGTTAGGGTTTTTGACTAATCCAAAATTAGTCATGTGAGACTAAAGTAAAGTTTGATGAAAATGCTAGTCTCTTGTTGTTAAAGTTAAGGAAGGTTTGCACATATGTGATCATATACAGCAGGTCTATTACAAAGTTGAAAATCAGATTTGGATGATGAAATTGATGAGGGCTTTTGGTTGAGGTAGATATTGGGTACATGGTTGAGACAAGTAGTTGATGATTTGGAACATATATGAGGTGTATAGTTGATGATGTTGGTACATATTGACGAGTCATAGTTGATGAGTAGTTGATACATGATTGGTACATGGTTGGAGGCACTTTTTAGTAGTATTTTTGACACATGGTTTATGGATGATGCAACATACTTGTATTGGTATATTATTAGAATCACATATTGATCTTGGTGATGATTATGAGTTGTCGTGTTATGCTTAGTTGATACACATCTTTGAGAGTTGTCTTAGTGATTGATATTGGTGAGTAGATCTGATTTGGTTGATAACATTGACGAGACAGGTTGTTGTGATAGGTTGTTTGAACAGGTTATTCATACAGGTTTGGTGTATGGTTGATGCACTTGTTCATGGTACAGGTTGAGGTACAGGTTGGAACATGGTTAATGCACTTGTTTATGGTACATGTTGATTACATGTTGTTTGATACAGGTTGGTGCATGGTTGATGCACTTGTTTATGGTACAGGTTGATTACGGGTTGAGGTACAGGTTGATGCATGGTTTAGGTTATTGGTACATGTTGTTTGGTGTAGGTTGATTGGTACAGGTTTACAACAGTATATCTCACAATGATAGTGTGACAATGGTTTCATCATTCTACTTATACGTCAGGGCGGTTGGATGGGGCAAGGACAGGTGGTTGTAGCCACCTTCCGATTGTAGCCAGAGAACATAGGGGGTTGTAGCCTCTTTCTGGTTGTAGCTAGAGAATTGGGGAGTTGGAGCTTCCCTCAGGTTGTAGCCTGAGAAACTAGGGGGTTGGAGCCTCTTTCCTGTTGCAGCTGGAAAACAAAGGAATTTGCTGCTTCCAATGAATGTAATTATTAAAGACATATAAGAAGAAGAATTATGTGGTTTTCTACCACTTTGGGTTTCCAAGTAAAAACACCGATGTACTATGTATGTGTATGATTGGTCATTTGTTCATTGTTTATTTACTTTGAAACTATTGGATGATAATGCTACATTGATATAACACTTGCATATTGTGGTTAAAAAGGATTGAATTTCTCTATTATTCATTCATGCCCCCTCTCAGTAATCCAACATTCATGACTTCTTTCATTCTCTTTGCTTCTTCAAGTTGGATCTTCAAGGAGAAAATTTATTTTTCAAGTCTTCTCTATTCTTAACCAAATTCTTTGTCAAGATGATTTAAGTCCTCATATATTTCCTTGAGATGATCTGTCCAAATATTCTCTCTATTCTTTTCTTCCTTTCTTTCAGTGTCCAAACATTATTTCTCTTATATTTCCTCCTTTCGTAGTGCTTCTATTTCGACTTCCAAACAATGATTCTCTTCTATCTAACTTTTGTATGTTTCTTCAATATTTTTGGCTTCTTTTAGATGAGATTTTATTTTCATGATGACCTGTTGGGATTATTTATAACTTTCTTGAGAATTCTTCTTGACTAATTGTGTTGAAGGAAAATATCCCTGCGGACAAGTAGATCCCCTCTTGAGAGCTAGACTCTTAACTCTTAAGACAGAAGACGCTTAACGTGGACACTGACTTCCTTTCATATCTATACAAACTAATGCATGAGGAGGAAGGATAAAAGAAGTACCTTTTATTGACGTTTGTCCCTGCACGCTCCGAGTTGAGCTTCAATATTTTGCTCCTCGATGAGTCCTGTAGACAAACAATAGTACAACCACTTCCTACTCTATTGATATTAGCTTGAAATAGATCTATCTATCAGAGATGAGTTCATGTGAGATTAAACACAAACTAGAAAGAAACAGGCCAAGCGTGTCATATTAATGAGAGAAATGACATAGGTGACTTACAACCATAGATGTGAATGCTATAGCTTCATCAAGTCCCCTTTGTCCAACCCTTGCTCAAAATATCCACAATCCGGACGACAACAACTTTACTGATTACTTTCCTCTAGTTCATTGTATGTTTCCTATGAGATCATAGGTTTCATGCTTCCAATTCTTCCTTCTTTCCACCATGATAGAGCCTGCTTATATAGGTTTAGAGAGGCCTAACATCTTGAGGTATCTTTAGGGTAAGTTGAGGATTTTCCTCCTTGAGTCAAGGATCTTCCCTGAGATCATGGCTGAACTAGGAATTTGAATGCAACTGCCTTCCAAGATTGAAAGATTTTCCCCTTATTCTCCTCAACAGATCAACTGCTACCCAGAGTAGACAACACCCCCTCAAAAAGGCCATCAGAGTGCTATAGTGCTCCCTAGTAACCTTTAGGGGGGCACCAACACTCCTAAAGACACCAGCGCTCCCCCATAAGGGCCAAAGAAGATTTATAACGCTCCCCCAGAGATTTTCTGTTGAAGGAAAATCTCCCTGCGGACAGGTAGATCTCCTCAAAGAGCTAGACTCTTAACTCTAAGACAGAAAGTGCTTATCATGGTCACTGAATTCCTTTTATATCTAGGTGGACTAGTGTGTGAGGAGGAAGGAGAAAAGAAGTACCTTTTACCAGTGTTTGTCCCTGCACACACCAAGTTGAGCTCCAATCTTTCACTCCTCGATAAGCCCTGTAGACAAACAAAGTACGACTACTTCCTACTCTATCAAGATTAGTCTGAAATAGGTCTATCTGCTAAAGAGACAAATTCATGTGAGATTGAACACGAATTAGAAAGAAACAGGCCAAGCAAATTATATTAATGAGGACAAAACATTGCTTAAAACCATGGATGGATTGCAGCAGTTTCGTCAAGTCCTCTTTGTCTACCCCTTGATCAAAAGATCCATGATCCAAATGATGATAGCTTCACTAATTTCTCCCTATGAGATCATAGGTCTCTCTTCCTCCAAAATATCTCTGTTCTAGCACCACTTATAAGATCATAAGTTTGGTGTGATTCTCCTTTTTCCAGTCCCCCTTTCACCATGAGAAAGCTTGCTTATATAGCCTTGGAGAGTCTTTAACCACTTGATATATCCTTGGGGAAGTTGAGGATTTGACTCCTTCAGTTGAGGATATGCCCTAGGATCATGGCTAGGCTAGGGATTCGAATCCAAATACCTTCCAAGAATGAAAGGATCCTTCCCCCATTCATCTCAACAACTTAACTACTGCCCAGAATAGGCAACGCTCCCTCAAAAGGGCCATCATAGCACTGTAGCGCTCCCCAGTAGGCTTAAGGGGGGCGCTAGCGCTCCTAAAGACGCTAGCACTCCCCTAGAAGGGCCAAAGAAGCTTTATAACGCTCCCAGACAGTGTAAGGGGGGGCGCCAACACTCCTAGAAGAGGTATAGGGGAACGCTCTCCTTCAAAAACTTAGTTTTTTGAGTGTTTTCAGATGGCAAAAGGTTTATGATCCTGCTGACTCATTTCTCCTCTTCCAAATCAAATGTTTGAGGTGTTTCAAGTGTCCTTCTCATGTCGTTATAGGCACGACATAGGCATCATGGTAGTATGCTTTCTTTAACACTTGCGACACTTGTGAGCAAAATGAGACACTTGCGACCTTTGTAATGACGACACTTGCGACACTATCAAAGTGAGTATTTTTGATGTGTAATAGATTGCCCCCCAAAGTATGAAGTTAGAAGACATGAATTGATAACTGAAATGCTTTGTAGAATTTCAAGCAAGGGTATAGACGCAGAGAACCTGACATAAGCTGCACACAAACATCCAACAAATATTATGACATGTTTTAAACCCAAGGCAGTCATACCTATGCTTGGGTGATCAAGACTTGCAAGATATGGCCGCCATAAAATACACTGCGGATCCATAATTGTATTGATAAAAAGGTATAGCCACTGAAAATACACTGTGGATCTATACTCTTATGACATGAACTAATCGTAGCCACGAAGAATACATAGTGGATCTAGGAGATGACAAGACATAGCCACGACCAATACAAAGTGGATCTATGTAACAATATATGTGTCATTGTTCAAGAGAAACTCCATCGCAACCTGGGAAAAGTACATATCAAAGTGATCACTCAACCCAGGGTCTTCTTACTGATCCCGATGTAGTACGAATCTAACCATGTGAATAGATGTCCTGATGTTGAAGCATGGCAGAAACCACTTGATTACCGGTCAATGATGTAAACCGTTAACAAGCATGAGGGAGATCACCATTAATGTCAATGATTTCCAAGGTACTCTAGTACATTCCAACGAATGTGAATGGATGAGCTGAAGTCGAACATCCGTGGAATCATTCGATCAGAGGTCAATGATGTAAACCCACTGTCGAATGTGAGGAGACCTTCCATTGAGGCATGCAGGTCCCAAAGTACTAACTGGTTTCTAAGTCTAATTCCTGGATAATGTGTTGAAGTCGACAGGAATAGACTCGTCGAAGGAGGGCCTTGATGTATCCCCCATCAACGACACGAAACAGACACAGATATGTAATTGGTAGATCAAATGAACATGGACTGACACATGTATTGAGACAAGATATTTGTGATGGATGACTCTCGAGGTGGATACTTCCCTTGAACACTGAGGCACGACAGCAGAAACATGACATGGACCAAAACTTGATGATGCAGTGGATGCTGTGACTTACGTCAGGTGACCCAGAGGAGTGAAAGAAACTCAAAGGATTGGCTTAGTGCAGAGGTTCAGCAGATTATAATGTGTGCAAAAGACAAAGTGTCGTGTTCAAGGGTGACTCTAAGAGTTACTTGGTAATGTTCTCAAAAAACTGCTTGGCTTGCTTCTTTCAATTTTTCCCCCCATCCAGATAGACGAGTACCTCTTTTTAATTTAACGAGCTTGAGGAGGATAACACATGCTCGATAAAACTCACCTTCGGTAAGTTCCTCTTCCTTTGTTTAACGAACTGGAAGAAGTAAGGGTTCGGTCCCATATGGGCATGCCAATGTTTGTTTTAGCGAGTCCAAAGACAGAAAACTCGAAGGTTTTTCATGATTATAGAGTCTGGAAAAACACTTAAAAGAGAACTCTCTCAGTTCCTTTTTCGTAAATTAGTCTGATGAGACCGAAAAAGAGATAAACTATCACTCAACAGACATTTTCTTCAAATACTTTAACGAGCATGAAGAGAAAAAGGTCGCTCGATAATCTTTTCATCTTTAGAGAGTCTGAAAAGAACTTAAAGATGACTCCAGTGTTGTCCTTTTTCGTAATGTTAGTCTCGCGAGGCCAAAAAAGAGATAAATTATCACTCGAAAGACACCCTTTCAAACCGTTTAACGAGTGGGAAAGGAAGCAAGATTACTCAACAATCTTTTCATGTTTAGAGAGTCTGAAAAGAGCTTAACGGAGACTCTAGGGGGTTACTTTTTCGTGTATCCATACAAGTCCGAAAAAGAGATAAAAGTCTACCCAGATACATTATCAGGTATTTACGAGCACGCGAAAGAACAAAGACTAAGCTCGGTATGCCCCCAGCTTGAAAGCTAGTGGCTTAACTCCAAAATGATCAACAAAGGCTAGAGACATGCCCTCCAAGCTTCGATTCATTCACCAGCTCTGAGGTCGTCACCAATTTCTCTAGTAGATGAGAAAAAGGAGAAGGGTGGATGAAAACAAGGTTCAAGAGAGGTGACTGTTTCATTTTTTAACGAGCTTGACACAGAAAAAGAACTATTCTTAGGGCCTCTGTTTCATTTTTTAACGAGCTTGCCACAGAGAAGAGAAACTATGCTCGTGGTTTCGTCCAGATCATGGATTCCAAGAGGATAACGCTCTGGAAGGGTACCATGTCAAAGGATAAAACGTGGTCATGGCCTCCAAGAGATCTTCACTAGATGGAAGATAATCACTCGAGAAAGAACACATGTCGAGGGTCGTGATAGGAGTAAGGAGATCAGGCTCCAATAATCCGACCGAAGAAATCACCATGTCCACTACCAGATCCAAATCATCGGAAGTTGAGGCCATGGGAGACAACGCCACATAATTGACATGCGATGGGGATGATATTGTCTGCATATAAGAACTAATTAGGGAGGTAACCCAATCGGGGTCGATGAATGAAAGTTGATCAATAGTCACAATTCTTCCATCGTGAGGGAAAGATATCACACAGAAAAGAGTGGATACAATAGCTTTTATGGCATAGAAATAATCCCGCCTAAGGAGTAAAGCAAAATCCAAGGGGTCTCGGACTACCATAACATCGATAAGGACAGTTTTCCCTCCCAAGGTTATAGAAAACTGAGGAAGGATCCCTAAAGGTTGACTAGTTCTTCTGTTAAAAGCTAACATATTCTGTGTAACCGGTGCAAGTTGCGGACAACCCAAAGCGTACCAAGCAACAAAAGACAAAATACTAACGGACGCACCTTCATCTATCAGCGTTTGAGGAACGTCCCAACCATGAACCTGTACTATAATCTAGAAAGGAATGTGAGAGGGAAGACGAGGTCTAGTTAGCACACCCCAATCAAAATGGATGGCTTCAGTACTTGGAGGGGATTTCGTAGGAGAAGGAGGAATGTCCCCTGGCACGGTAGAGTCTGTATTAACGAGAAAAACATGGGCAGTATCGGGTTTACTCTCTAGAAGGGGAGTAGGATCGACCGATGATTGGATTGGATTAACCAATGGTGGACCTGGATAGACCACTTTGGCACTCTTCAGAGGAAGAGTGGGACTGACCGAGGAAGGGATTGGATCAATCACTTTGACATTCCTCAAGGGAGGAATGGGATCAAACGATGGTGAAACTGGATTGACCACTTTGGCACTCTTCAGAGGAAGAGTGGGATTGACCGAGGAAGGGACTGGATCACTCACTTTGGCACTCATCAAAGGAGGAGTGGGATCAACCAATGGCAGAACCGAATCGACCACTTGAGTTTCATTCTCCAAGGGAAGAATGGGGTCGACGGGTGGAAACGGATCGACTGCTTTGGTTTCACTCTCTAACGGGAGAGTGGGATCAACCGAGCATGAAAACAGATCGACCACCTGATCAATCGTACTGACCAAAGATGGAACCGGATTGACCAGTCCATCAACCAACGATGGGTCAGAGGAAAGCTTACGATAACCTTTTGGAAGTTGAAGTTTTTCCAAAAGAGAAGAAGCCTCGTCCATGCGAGGACAAAGGTGAGAGTAATGATTACCTTTATATAACATGCAAGGGAACTTGACAGTTTGCTTCTTCTTACCAACCTGAACATCACTAGTTGACGGGGTATCATCGACATGACCGACAGAGGCCGATGACATGGAGGAACACATTTCTAAGACCTGGTTAAGACCGGGGAAAGCCCTCAGAAAATGGTCACCCTTACAAAGACTGCAAGGGAATTTGGGTTTTGGATTCTTCATTTTAATCTTGTTGACCTCATCAACACTCCCAGTACTATTAACAGTA
>ML785204.1:33803-38094 GCA_009831015.1 Picea engelmannii | reverse complement strand
CACCGACAATGACACTCTTGATCCAATAGATCTGTCATTTGTGCAACCTAAGATTGGATCCCTCTCAAAGCAACTACTCTGATACCATGTTGAATATTTCAACATGCTCTCATACCATGTTGATTTTTCCCTCAACCCAACACTCGACAGTTAATTCCAAATAAATCACTTATTGAATAAAAGCACAACTGAGTTATCAACTATACATTATAGTGGAAGCATAAATAAGGAAACCAAAATCTCATGCACAATACACAAAGATATTCTTCCCATTAAATAAGATTATCATTCAAATAACTTCAAAGATTAGAAGGGCTCCCTTCTTGGTAAAATGGCCCAAATAGAAAAGAGACAAAGTACATCTACACTTGACTGCCCGATTTTCTACCAAATCTACTACACAATCTTATGCAACAACAACACAACTATATCCTTGATACCCACATTGTCTTGCACCATCTACATGACTTTAACGCCAAAACCCATGCTATTTACATGACCCATACCAGAAAACCTACATTGTCCATGGCGACCCATCCTTTTGTTGTATGGCTTCTCTCTCTCTTCCTTTTCCTAGATCTCTAGATGGAAGTCCTTATCCACCTATCCAAGATCTCCTTGAATCACACTCCTTTTTTATCCAACTCTCTCTGCATCAACACTTGGATGAAATACTCTTCACCCTCTCTCTATGAGATCTCACTCACTCATACAATGTGTAAGCAAAAGTCCTTCTTTTCTTCTACACTCTCGAATGACTCCACACTAGAAAAATTCATTTGTTATCTCTATGTAAAAGTATCTTCTCCTTCACCCTAGCCTTACTTTTATAAGATTGAGTTATGATGTAACCCTAATCTCCAAAATGATTAACGGTTGATATTACTTCTCACCTCACTTGAGATCAATGGATATTATTTAATTCACTAATTCTAATTAAAACATTTCCTTAAATAAAACTCAAATTACTAATTAAAAACACTTTAATTTAATAATTCCTTTAATTAAAGTAAAGTCTCACATAAGGCTCTCGATGACTTCCACATGCTAGACATAAGACAAAGTGGAAGTACCTGTCCAATGCTATATGCATCAACACTGTAATCATTTTCATCACTATCATCATCATCATCATCATCACCATCATCATCATCGTCATCGTCATCATCATCATCATCATCATTGTCATCATTTTCATCATCATCATCATCAGCATCATCATCATCATCATTGTCATCATTTCCATCATTGTCATCATTGTCATCACCATCATCATCTTCATCATCAACATCACCATTGTCATCATTGTCATCGTCATCGTCATCATCGTCATTGTCATCATCGCCATCATCATCTTCATCATTGTCATCGTCATCATCATCATTGTCATCATTGTCATCGTCATCATCGTTATCGTCATCATCATTTCCATCACCATAATCAACATTGTCATTGTTGTCCTCCTCCTCCTCCTCCTCATCATCATCATTTTTATCATGATATCATCATTTCCATTGTCACTTTCATCACCATTTCCATTTTCATCATCATCGTCATTATCATTGTGATCATCATCATCATAATCATCGTTATCAGTGTCATCGTCGTCGTCATTTTCATCACCATAATCAACATTGTCATCATTGTCGTCGTCGTCATCATCATTTTCATCATCATCGTTGTCACCATTGTCATCATCATCATCATTATCATCATCGTCTTCATTTTCATCATCATTGTCATCATCATCATCGTCGTCGTCATCATCATCATCATCATCATTGTCATCATCGTCATTGTCATCATCATCGTCGTCATTTTTATCGTCATAATCACCATTGTCATCATCATTTTACTCTTCATCGTCATTTCCATTGTCATCGTCATCATCATCATCATATTCATATTCATCATCATCCTCCTCATCATCGTCTTCATCGTCCTCCTCATCATTGTCCTCATCGTCCTCCTCCTAATCATCATCATCATCATTTTCATCACTGTAATCATTTTCATCGTCATCTTCATCATCATCATCATCATCATAATCATCGTCGACATCATCATGGTCATCACCATAATCACCATTATCGTCATCCTCCTCCTCATCATCGTCGTCGTCATCGTCATCATCATCATCATCCCCTTCATCATCATCGTCTTCCTCCACAACATTGTCACCATTTCCATTGTCATTGTCATCATCGACATCATCATCATCATTGTCATCATGATAATCAACATTATCTTCGTCATCTTCCTCCTAATCAACATCATCATCATTTTTTTCATCATCATTGTCATCACCATAATCAACATTTTCATTGTCTTTGTCCTCGTCATCATCATCTTCATCGTTATCAATGTCATCATCATCTTCATTGTCATCGTCATCATCATTGTTACTGTCATTGTCATCATCATTGTCATTGTCATCATCCTTGTCATTTCCATTGTTATCTCTATCAGCATTGTTATCATCATTATCGTCATCGTCTACATCGTTGTCATTTTCATCACCATAATCAACATTATTTTCATCATTGTCATCATCGTGGCCTTCATCTTCATTATCATTGTCTTCATCACCATTCACATCATCATCATCGTTGTCATTGTCATCATCGTCATCACCATCATCATCGTCATTGTCATCATCGTCATCATCATCATTGTCATTGTCATCACCATAATCACCATTTTCGTCATGTTCATCATCCTCCTCCTCCTCCTCATCATCGTCATCATCATCATAATCCTCCTCCCCATCATCGTTGTCATCTACCTCCTCCTCCTCATTTCCATTTCCATTATCATCACTATCATCATCATCAATGTCATCATCATTATCATCATCGTCGTCGTCCTTGTCATCACCATAATCACAATTTTTGTCATTGTTGTCCTCCTCATCATCATCATAGTCATCATGATTTTCATCATTATCATCAATGTCCTCCTCATCATCATTTCCATCATCCTCCTCATCATAATCGTCATTTATGTTTTCATCGTCGTTGTCGTCGTCATCTTTGTCTTCACCATAATCAACATTGTTGTCATTGTCCTCCTCGTTCTCCTCATTGTCATTGTCATCAATGTCATCATGATCATCATCATAGTCACCATCATAATCATCGCCATTGTCTTTTTCATCATCATTGTCATTCTCATAATCATCATCATTCCCATTGTCATCACCATCATCATTGTCATCGACATCATCATCATCATTGTCATCATTTTCATCACCATAATCAACATTGTCATCATCATTGTCATCATCATCATTGTTGTCATCATCGTCGTCATTGTCGTCATCATCATCATAATCGTCGTCATCGTCATCTTCTTCATCATCATCATCATCATTATCATCATCATCTTCATCATCATCATTGTCATCATCATCATCGTCATCCTCATTGTCCTCATTATCATCGTCATTGTCATTATCGTCATCGTCATCGTCATCATTATCATCGTCGTTGTCATTATTGTCATCGTCATTGTAATCACCATTGTTGTTTTCATCCTCCTCCTCCTCATCATCATCATCATTGTCATCATCATCGTCGTCGTCGTCATCATCCTCCTCATCAACGTCACCATCGTCCTCCTCCTCATCATAGTCATCATCGTCGTCCTCATCATCATTTTCATCATCGTCCTCCTCCTTATCATTGTCATTGTCAACCATCATCATTTTCATCGTCGTCGCCGTTGTCATCGCCATAATCACCATTGTTGTTGTTGTCATCATCATCCTCATCATCATCGTCATCGTGACCCTCCTCATCATCATTGTCATTTCCGTTGTCATCATCATCATCATCATGGGCATCACTGTCCTCCTCGTCATTGTCATCACCATAATCAACATTATCATCATCATCCTCCTCATCATCATCATCATTGGCATCATTTTCATCATCATCGTCATCATTTTCATCATCATCATCTTCTTCATTGTTATCATCATTGTCATTGTCATCATCATTTCCATTGTCATCATCATCGTCATTTCCATTTACATCATCGTCATCGTCATGATCGTCATCATCATCGTCATCATTGTCATCACCATATCACCATAATTGACATTGTTGTTTTCATCAATGCCATCAAAATTGTCATCATAATTGTCATTGTCATTGTTATCATCATCACCATCATCATTGTCATCATAATTATTGTTTTCATCATCATTGTCGTCATTTTCATCACCATAATCACCATTTCCATCATCCTCCTCCTCATCATCATTGTCATCATCATCATCATCATCGTT
>ML785204.1:26303-28803 GCA_009831015.1 Picea engelmannii | reverse complement strand
TACACCCTGTGAAAGATAGGGTATATGACTAGTCCTATTAACTAGTCTCAAACAGGTGTTTCGGGTAAAATGGTCATATTTTCTTCAACGAGGATCCAAACTCCATGAGACTAGTTGCATTGGAAATAGGATAGTTTTTTTTATTTATGTTACAAGTTTCATATTCATATATCAAATATTGTGCGTGTGGCACGTTGTACGAGTTTTCTCTCATGGAAAGGCCAAAAATCAATGAGTTGTGTGGAAGTTACCTTAACTTCCACTTGGCACATCCAAGTTTGATTAGACCTATGACATTGAAGAGAGGACATATCAGAGTAATCCAAGCCAAAATTTCAGACTCATAAGGGCTGAAATTTCAAAATTACATCATAAAGAAGATCGGCCTGGAGGACAGACTCCAAATTAAGGGTTTAAAAGGTTCGTAACTTACAATTGGCATAACTTTTTATTGGAAGATTTGTTTCTGGTGATTCAAAATTTGTGATAAAGATAGTATAGAGGAGTATTATTATTATTACTCCATATGGGTCCCAAAAATGTGAAAACAACAATTAAACCTCCAGAATTCTCAACTATGACTCAAGAAGAAAATGAGGACATACATAGCAGGGTGTCCAAATTGGAGGAACAACTTAATGATTTGAGTGACAAGTCTAATAGCTGGGTAAACTCACAAAGAAAAATTCAAGAATTGGAAAAGAAGATGGATGAAAATAAATAAGAAATACAAAATTCCATGTATTCCATGATCTTTCAAGCTCTATATGAGAGAATCCCTAAAGGAGATATCAAAATGCAAGGAACTCATGAAAATAAAGGTAGTATTAATGTTGAAAAAAATGCCAACAATAAGCCATTTTCAACTAGTGAATCTAACTCTAATAGCAGAGTTAATTATGGTGGGGGTCCTAAATTAAAATTTCCCAAGATTTAATTAAATAATTTTGATGGAACGGAGGTATTTACTTGGGTGAACCAAATATAGAAATATTGTGTTATGAACTCAAAGACTGAATACAAAAGCACCACAACAGATATATAGGAAAAATATGCAAAACCTCATTTATTACTATCAAACCCTTGAGGTAGGGCAACACCGTACAATGGATCCTATTATGAAAGGGATCCTCTCCTGTTCACTTGCCTCTTCGAGGGGGCAACCTCCTAATGAGCTTCAGCTCCAAACACAATACTTCTCTTCATATCCCATTACATTGCTTGAACCCCTTTATATAGTACTACCATCACCTAAGAACATTCTAGAGGAGGAATATTCCTAGCTACTACCTCTCTAGCTACCTTACATTCCATCCCCCTTATGAAAGCGTTGTCCTCAACGCTTGATGTACAACCATATACCAAGGTCCCATGGATAAGTCTGGACCACAATGCTGAAGTAGACTAGAGAACCATGGTCCCATTGAGAAATGGAAGCTACCATGCTGAAGTATTCCAACCGTCATTATAAACCAAGGCCCCATGTCCAATTGCTCATGTGAACCCCACATGGAAGATAGCGACACCCAATAACCCACTGAAAATGATGCTCAAAAGACTGACACCTGTCATGTGAATCCAAATAAGAAGATCCATCCACATAGTGGAAAATGGTCATAGCAAAATCTGGAAGGAATAATATCACTGTAGAATATACAGGATGGACGCTGATAATAATCATTGGTTCCCGATTTTTCACATTGATACTCTCTACAGAAAGTGGATTAGAGTTATCAAATAAAATATGAAAGTGGTTGTCATCTCAGAAATGACAACTATCCATATACCAATCATCACAATCGGCCTCCAAATCATACCAAACATATATTTATTGATTATATTCATCCCTGATGTCTGCCATAATAAATCTCTCATGCATGCTATCCAATGAATCTTGAATACTATGAAAACTATCACTAAGGTAGTTTGTGAGACTATCCAATTTGACATCCAATGTGTCATACAATTGAGATTTGAATGCTTCAGTAATTTGTAGAATTTCTTTGAGGGTTTGAGAGGAAATAGTCATCTAAGCACCCTATGAACTCTTCGTTCCCACAGCCATCATGAAAAATCTCAAAAAATAGAACAATAAGTTATGGCAGAAAATCGCGGTTTTTTCGGGAAAAACCCTGAAAAACTGTTGAATTTAAAATGCTCATAACTTCACTTCCCAGAATCCATTTCGGCTGATATTTTTTTTGAAATTTGGTGAAATTGTGAGAGGAACTCAGATCTATAATTTTTGGGGGCAAATTCGGCCTCTAGCTGCTACATAAATAATAAAAAATTGTGTCATCGTCCATGGAAATAACTCTAAAAAATTGCAGATTTTAAAACTTCAATATCTTGACTTCCCGGACTCCATTTCGGACGATTGTTTTTTTCAAATTGGGTGTTTTTATGAGAGGAACTCAGATATACAACCTATTTCAGCAAATTTTACACAGAAATATACCAAAAATTTCCATAATGTCGCGGCCCTCTTTTTTCTTCTCTG
>ML785204.1:10361-25046 GCA_009831015.1 Picea engelmannii | reverse complement strand
CTTTTTTTTTTTTTTTTGTAGGTTACACTGTGATCCAGGTGGATCTGAGAACGCTAAAATCTTGACAGTTCAAATGTTGATGAAAATGACTCCATTGTGTAGAGATCGACAAGAGATTTCCAATGCAAATTGAAAAGACTCAAACGAATGTTGTATGAGGAAGATATGGCCTTTTGAATTTTTGGCCAAATAGGGAAAATGATGGCAGGGATGTCACGTGGCATCATTGGAAGGATGACATGTGGTAGTATCAATGGACTGTACGGACACTGATTTGGACAGTGTAGATAGAAACATGGTAGTATAAGTGATGATGTAGCATTGTATGGATGTGACACGTGGACTGTATTGATGATGGCATGGCACTGTCAGATGATGATGTGGCAGTACAGGTGGTAGTACGACATAATAACATGGTAGACTAACTGGGTGTACGAAGGATGACGTAATAGGTTGATGTGGTGTTGAATATGTGCTAATGTGGCGAGTGACTGTGCAATAGGTGGACCATTCAAAAATTGACACATGGACCAATGAAATGGTGCCACGTGGCACTTTAGATTTGGCCAATATGTCCTACGTAAAAAATCTCTTATGTAACGATTGAAGGGAATTGAACCCGAGACCTCTGGAGTAACAAACCAACTGACTAACCAATGGAACAATGGTAGTAGTTGTAACAAATCAGAAAAATATATTATTTAAAGTTGTTATTATAACCATATGCCAAAGTGGGGGGAGGCCCACAGGTTCGACCTTGCGACCTCCGCCCAAATATGCCAATGGCCCGACTGTTGCGTTAACGGTTGTATTTATTAAAGCCCACCAGGATATATATATTTAATTTTGGATAGTTTCCCATGCGAGAATATAGTCAGTCGGGTGGGGTTCAACCCCCTAATCTTCGTTATTTAAACCCCATGATCTTCCATTGAACTACATGAAGTTTTCATGCCAGAACTTTGAGCCAAGTTCTATTGTATCAGAGTGCTCATGTGCACAAGGGAGTCTTGTGGCCAAAACGTTGAGCCGAGTTATTTTATGCTATAGCTTTTTTATGAATCTTTTTGAGGAGCTTTTTGAGAGGAGTTCTTGGAGAGCCTTAATAGACATTTGTAGAGATTCTTTGTAATCTCATTGAGATAGAGTAAGCAAGGAATTTTATTATGCATGTAGTCCTTTTTTTGTGTTGTAATTTAGTGTCGTTGGGCATCTATGGGAGTCATAGGGTGTTTATAGTCAAAAGTCTCAATTTTCTGAGGTAGAGTTGATGGTGAAAATTACACCTGAGGTTGTGCAGTAGAATATAAATTTAGTCCCAAGATGCATCCATTTGTAATGTGGTTCCATTAAGCATCTAAAGAACTATATAGTGTTTACAATTAAACGTTTCATTTTTCCGAGGAGGAGCTAATAGTGATATCCACACTTGAGTTCTCTGTAGCAGATCAGAAGGTCCTTATTGAGAGATAGTCTTTTAAGTCTCGGGATGGGATAATGAACCACATGTTGTGAGACCTCTTTGAGAAGGAGAACAACCACTTTATGTGAGAGCCTTATGACTTTGTAGACCAATCCCAGGTTGGGAGAATGAAGTCTTTGCAAAGAACAATTAATGAAGCGGTTCATGGATTAAGAGAACTTAGAGACGTATCCAAAATATTTGGTGAAATTTGTTAACAAATTGTGTAATGTTCCATTTTACTTTTTATTGTTCTTACTTCACTTCATTTCAACATTTTAATTCCGCAAGTTAATTGTGCAAATTACTGAAGTTTGGTTAAGAAAATGGATTCACATGATAGATGCAAATAGTCAGTAACAATCATAATTCCCAAATCAGATTGGATGTTAATGTATTCTTATTAGTTAAATTAATAGCTAAGGATTTTTGGATAACATTGTCTGGGGAAAACCCCTATGTACTTCCCCTTATTTTGAGGATGGTACCCAGGAGAAACCCTAGAATCTTCAGAGCATAGGGCCGGTCAACAACAGGGATTGAAGTCATTACAATGATATGTTTGTTAAGAGCTCAATATGTCACTTCCAAGAATTCAACCTGGGTGGTAAGAATAACAATCATTCCTCCCAACCACTCAATTTAAACCCAGTTAACAATTTCTAATTATACATGTATTCAATCATTTTATTGATAAATACCTTAAATTTTGGATTTCAATTTCAAAATTTTGATTGTAAAAATGATTAATTTTACAATTGAAGGATGAAAGACATTACATTCCTTTATTCCTTTATGTCTCCAAAATTTTATTTCAATTGAAAATGCACGATAACCATGGAATTGGCTTCTCTATTTCACACATATTTCCACCAATATGATTCTATGCAAATTCAAAATCTGTAGAAACTTTCACGCTCCATCATTTATTGATCCCAATCCTAATGTAGAACTCATCTCTCAATATTCCCCCATTAGTGCATATAAACGAGAATGGAATTTCATAAACCTACTCGAAATCAAATCCTATGAATATCTTCTACATAAGTGTTCCCACATTAAATCACTTTAAATTATCCATACTCATGTGATCATAAGTGTGTTAGAACATAAACCTTTTTTGGTTGCCAATCTCATGATCATGTTCACCATGTTTGGAAGCATTGGGGATGCACAACAAGTGTTTGACAAAATACATGAATGAGATGTTGAGTTGTGGAATGTGATTCTTAGAGTGTATGCCAGGGCTAGGAATTTTGATGAAACCCTTCAACTGTATTATGAAATACGTAGGAATGGTATGTTGTCAGATAAGTTCTTTGGTATGGTACTCAAAACATAATGACAGTTCTTTCAACTTTGGTTACATAATGTAGTTCCCGAGGTAGCACGGTGCCAAGCAGTTGTTCTCATTGGATCTGCACATATGCACACCTAAGATGTTTATATACTTGTCTCTTAAACTATCAGAGACCTACATTTACCCATGTGAGTTCATGTGCAGACAAGGAATGTTGTCTGTGTCTATTTTGGTTTATATGCAAAAAAGGTAACATTAGTTCTGATCTTTGATACTAAACTAGTACCTAGGTAGTTTAAGAGTTTTGTGTAATAGAGATATATATGCATTGTTCAATTGTATTTTCTTGAAACATTTCCATAAAATGGTGTATCCCTATTCACCTTTGTATCTGTATATATACCCTAGCAACTTGGGATATATGTATGTCCCATGAGAGAGAAAAATATTTGTCCAAGCATTGAATCTCCTATGTTTTCTGGCAATGGTCACGCTTGCCAAAGTTTCTTTCAAATATGAAGAATTATAGTTTATATGTGTTCCGCTACAATTTGTTAGGATAAACTTGACTCGGTAAAAGAGTCAAATCTATTTTGGGTAAACAAGTGGTTCGGTAAAAGAGTCAAATGTATTTTAAATAAACAAATGGTTATTGGGCCCATGGTATTGGTGACCCATGGTTTTTGGGCTCATGGTTTTTTGGTAGATAGTAGTATTATGCCCATGGAGTACATGTAATGAATCCTATAAAAGGCTTATGATACTTCATTATATGGAATGTAGTATGGTGTGTGCAAAGTATGTAATATAGTGTGCGCAATATGTGAAATATAGTGTGTGTGTATTATGAGAGAGCATGGTAAAAAGGGGGAAAAGAGATTGTAAAAGGAGTAAATAGGAAGTTACATCTAGAGTGTTGTAGGTTGTATCCCTTTATTTGGTTGGAGAAATAAAAGAAGGATTGGAAAATTTCATTGTGGACATAGGTCACATTGGGTGAACCACGTATATGTTGTGTCACTTGTGTATTGTTCTTTCATATTTTATTTCCGCATTATTTTAATTTTAATTTCTCTGCAATTTATTTCCTAACAACTGATATGAGAGCCGAAGGTTTTTTGGCTAATAAACTCGCAGGAAAAGAGGTTTCCTAGTTCGAGTGGGAGAAATGGCAAAAGAAGGATAGTTTATGGTCAAGAATTTTAATGACCAAAACTACCAGCTATGGAAGACGCAAATGGAAGATAATTTGTATCAAAAGAATATGTTCTTACCATTGGTGGAATAGAAAAGAAGTTGACGACTATAAAATATGAAGAATGAGAGATTTTAGACAGAATGAAACTAGGAACAATATGACTGATCTTGGCATCGTCGGTGGCCTTCAACTTCTCAAAAGAAAAGATAACAAAATATTTGATGAAGGCATTGGCCAAATTGTATGAAAAAACCTCAACCTCCAACAAGGTATGTATTATGAAGCGTTTATTTGATATGAATATGTTAGAAGGTGGTTTTGTTGTTGATCATTTAAATGAATTTAACATGGTCACAAATCAATTAAGTTTTGTAGGAGTGAACTTTGATGATGAGGTTAGGGTTGTTTTAATATTGTGCTCATTGCTAGAAAGTTGGAATAGCTTGGTCATCGCTATGAGTAATCATGTCTATGGTTCATATACTTTAAAGTTTTATGATGTTGTTGGTGTTATCCTTAGCAAGGAAATGAGATGGAAAAACATAGGTGAGACATAAGGTAATGCTTTGACATGGAAAACAGGGGAAGACAAAGGGAGAGATGAAAGAGTCTAGGGAATCGTGGAAATTCTAAGAAGGGAAGATCCAAATCTAGAGCGAGACTATAATGTTGGCAATGTGGGAAGAAATGACACAAGAGGAAAGATTGTTGGTTTGTAAAAGGAAAACAAGGAGATGAACAACAGGAGAAAAATCAGGAAGCAAATGTAACAGGTGATGTGTTGCAAGATTCTTTGATCCTTTCATTAGATAATATTCTTGGTTCTTGGGTAGTAGACTGAGGCGATTCATTTCATGCCACACCCATAGGAAATATTTTCTAGATTATGTTCAAGGTGACTTTGGACAGGTTTATTTGGGTGATGAAAAACCATGCAATTTTTTTGGAAAGGGTAAGATAGAGATAAAATTGCATAATGGAAACAAATGGCTACTGAAAGAGGTGAATCACATTCCTAAATTGAGAATAAATCTAATTGAAACAAGGAAGTTGCATAGTGAAGGTTGTGTAGTCATATTTACAAGAAATTCATGGAAGGTCCCTAAAGGATAATTGGTAATAGAAAAATGAGAGAAGGTAGGTACATTGTATTTATGTAATGGTAATGTTGATTCTTCTATTGCTTTAGTTTCCACGGGAGAAAATACAACATTATGGCATCATAGGCTTGGGAACATGAGTGAGAAGGGGATGCAAATTCTTCACTCAAGGAATGTGTAGCTAGATTTGAAGCAAGTTGATTTGGATTTCTTTCATCCAATTAGGAAGAACATTTTTTGGTGCTACAATCAATGCACACTTGATAAGGCATGAGGTAAAAATTCCTATCATGAAAGAAGATAAATGCATTGTTTTTCCCAGACCCATGTCATCACCTAAAATGCCTCCTCTAGATTTACAATGAAGGTCCTAGAGTTGTTTGATACCTTCACATTGATGTGGATATAAAGAGTTTTCATTTTTCCAAGAAATCTATACATTTTCTTGCCTTGTGTGAATGTAATAGCTTTTGATTCTCCTAAAGCAACCTCTTCCATAGAGCTACTACTCACATCTTCATATTCATATGCATTTCGTGCATAATTTTCCTTAGTAGTAAGAGCATGTTTTTTCATTTTCTCCTTCACTGATTTTGCAGAATCTAATGAATTGTTCTCATCTTCAAAATACACAAAATAATCTTCACCCACATAAGAAGATATTTCTATTGTAGAAAGAACTATAGAGGGTTTTTTTATTTTGTTTAATACCCTTGGAAGGTCTTAATTTTGCATCAGTTTCACTACTTATGCCATGTACATGCTTTGCATTAGAACTCACAAAATTAATAGCTTGATTGTGATCCCCGATATCATTTCAAGTACAATTCAATAAACCTTGATGATTCAGCAGAATCCTTTTTGTCGTCACCAACCTTAACATACATTGAATATAGAGTAGACAAGGCACTCTCAAATTTTGGAGCATATAAGTTGTGGACTATGGTATCGAATCCATCCTCGTGATCCTCAAAATGACTTGTATATTCCTCAAACACCTATGGATTCCTCATCACAATATATACCATGCATATCAAAATGGTTCTCAACTTTATTGGTGCATCTTGTTCCCTCTCGATGAGTATATCTAGTTTTACCTTGTACATAAAATTATTGAACGAACTTGTATTTGATGAATACTGTGGCTGGGAGGATGAGTTGGGGTTGTTGGATTACTGAGAGGGGGGGTGAATCAGTAATAGAGAAATTCAATCCTTTTTAACCACAAAATGCAAGTGTTATATCAATGTAGCATTATCATCTAATAGTTGCAGATTAAATAAACAATGAGCAAATGAGTAATCATACACATACACAGTACACCAGTGTTTTTACGTGAAAACCCAAAGCGGAAGAAAACCATGGAATGGTTTTTCTTATATGTCTTTAAGAATTACATTCATTAGAAGCACCAACTTCCTTTGTTTTCCAGTTGCAACTGGAAGGAGGCTCCAACCCCCTAGCTTCTCAGGCTACAACCTGAAGGAAGCTCCAACTCCCCAATTCTTTGGCTACAACTAGAAGGAGGCTACAACCCCATATGTTCTCTAGCTACAACCACCTATCCTTGCCCCATCCAACCATCTTGACGTAGAAGTAGAATGATGGAACCACTGTCACACTATCACTGTGAGATATATTGTTGTAAACCTGTACCAATCAACCTGTAATAAACTTGTACCATAAATAAGTGCATCAACCATGCACCAACCTATACCAAACAACCTATAATCAGCTTGTATCATAAACAAGTGCATCAACCATGCAACAACCTGTACCAAACAACTTGTAATCAACATGTACCATAAACAAATGCATCAACCATGCACCAACCTGTATCTCAACTTGTACCATCAACGAGTGTATCAACCATGCACCAAATATGTACCAATCATGCATCAAATACACATAAACTATGACTCATCAAGATGTATCAGCATCATCAACTATACACCTCATGTATGTGCCAACTCATCAACTACGTGTCTCAACCATGTACCCAAATGTAGAAACTGAATATGTCACTAAGAAACATGTCATTGTATACTCATCAACCAATCTGATCTGATCACATATACCTCAAACACTATACCACAAGTTTGTACCTCAAGCCATGTGCTAGAACCTCACTATTATACAACCTCTATCTGTACCAATAACTTCAGCAACATACCTCAACCAAAATCGCTCAAACATGAACCAATACTAAACTTCAGTAGATCTACCACAGATCAACTCTACAACAAGCCATAAACTCCCAATAGGGCATCCAACATATTTACAAGGAAAACCATCAACTTGATTCATAAATTCAACACTACACATATGAGAACCATACCTTTTGTTTCTTCATGTAGCGTTTTTTTGTCGCAGTTTTGCTACCGTGAATCCACTGTCGTGATTTTTCTTCCATGATTTTTCTGCCACACTTTTTCTGCTGCGGTTTTTCTACCACACTTTTCCTGCTGCGATTTTTCTTCCACACTTTTTCTGCTGCAATTTTTCTGCCTCACTTTTCCTAGTGCACTTTTTCTACCGCACTTTTTCTTCCACAGTTTTCCTGCTGCACTTTTCCTTCCGCACGTTTTTGGCCGCACTTTTCTCTATCAATAATACCTGCTCAAATAACCTTTCACAAAAATAGATATTAAATGATATTCAAGTTTGATTTGAATGAGAGACCCTTGCCTCTTATTTATACTTTTATGTATCTTCTTCAAGGGGTTACCTTCTAACCATCTTAACCCACTTTCCTTATTTTAGGGTTAACCCACTTATAACCACTTCTCCACTTAACTTAACCACTTTCCATAATTAGTAATTTCTCCTTTAACTTTATTATTTAAATAATTTATTATGCATCCTCTTTGACTTATAGTACACTCATCACTTCACTTTATTATTTAAATAATTGTTTCTTTGCAAACACTTTGACTACTTTGACCTTTTGGGGCTTCTAGATGACTCATGAGGGTTCTCCAACTTCACATGGCCATAACTCTCTAACCGTGAGGAGTTATGTGATGTTCCACATAACACCAGAAATGGAATGACATGTACTATCCATCTAGAATATTTTTATCTACAAATATATCAAAATACATACCATTATCCATCAAACAAACTTGGGTCCATTACCCAAACCTTTGTGCTACAGGAATTTGCTACCGGACTTTATTCAAGGGTTGACATCAATGACAACCAACCCAATTAATCAACAATATCCCCCTTTGGCATTGATGGAAACACTCTGATGCAATATTGAAGTCATGTCATGCAATATTGAAGTCATATTACTCATTCTCTTCCTATGACCATCGCTCCCCCTGGAACCATGCCTCTGTGCTCTGCATCTGATAAATCTCCCCCCCTTTTTTATCAATGGAAAAGGTATCTTTCCATCCGTGGCTGCTCCCCCTAACTAAACTTTCCTTGGGGATACTCCCCCTGACTGAACTCTTCCTAAAACTGATCTCCTAACCTGAGTTGTCCTCTTTATGGTGCTTCCTCGTGTAAATCTAAGACATATAAGATAAACATTCAAAAGCATTCTTTTTTGAGTAGAAATTACTCTGAGTCTCCAGCGAAGATACTCAAAGGATTCTCATGGAAGCGGTTTTGTAAAGATGCCTGCCACTTGTTCTTTTGTGCCCACATATCCAACTCTGATGTTCTTCTCTGCAACCTATTCCTATAGAAAGTGATACTTGATTGGAATGTGCTTCGTCTTAGAGTGCATCACTGGGTTCTTTGAGATACTAAAGGTGCTTGTATTATCACAATAGATTGGAATTGGCTCATCATAATCAACCTGTATATCTGTCAGAGTTTTTTGCATACATAGAACCTGTGTACAACATGTTGTTGTTGCTACAATATATTTTTCTTTGGTTGTAGATAAGGGTACTGATGATTGTTTCTTTCTTAGCCATGATACTAAACACTCACCCAAGTAGAACGTTGCTCCACTAGTGCTTTGTCGATCATCAATGTGACCTTCCCAATATGCATCTATGTAGGCAATAAGTGATAGATCCTTTCTTTTTGGATACCATAATCCAAACTCTTATGTTCCTTTGCGATATCTGGAAATCCTCTTCACTGCTAAGACATGTGATTCCTTTGGTTCTTCTTGAAATCATGACACCTGTCCAACTGCCTGCATTACATCTGGTCTGGATTTTGTCACATATAGTAAGCTACCAATCATTGACTTATATTACTCTAGTCTATAGAATTTGAATCATCATATTTGTTGAACTTACAACTGGTTTGCATAGGAATGGTAACTGGTTTGCAATCTTCCATTCTGAACCTATTTATCTTTTCTCTGATATAATTAGTTTGAAAAATAAAAATTCCTTGGTTGTTTTGATGTATCTAAAGACCCGGAAAGAAGGATAGTTCTCTCAGTAATGACATTTCAAATTCATTGTGCATATCCTTTGCAAATTCCTAGCTTAACTTGTCATCATTTCTTCCAAAAATAATATTATCAAAATAAAATTCAATTAATAAAATACTATCCTGAGTTACCTTGATGTCGAGGTTGTTGTCTACACTTCCTTTTCTGAACCCTACCCGTTGTAGATATTTATCCAGTTTAGAGTACCATGCGTTAGGAGCCTATTTTAGACCATACAAGGCCTTCTTCAATTTTCACATGTAATTTTCGTTCTTGGACAATTGAAATCCTTCTAGTTGTTCGATGTAGACTTATTATTCATCTTATGCTTCTTCTTCGTAAAGTTGTTCCATTGATTCATTTTCTTCTTCCTTTAATTCTTGTCCACCTGTTTCACCAGTTGTTACATTGATGCTTTCCACAAATTTGTTCAACCTCATATTGTAACGCTTGTATGCTTTCCTTGTACTTGAGTAACCAACAAGTACTCCTTTTTCCACATGAGAGTCAAAATTTCCCATTTTGCCATCTTCTCTTTTGATGTAGCATTTGCTTCCAAATACTCTGAAGTGCTTCACATTTTCTAGTCTTCCTTTCCATATCTCGTAGGAAGTTTTGTCGTTGTTGTTTCTAAGAATTACTCTATTTTGAATGTGAATCGTTGTATGCACTGCATGTGTCCAAAAAATATCTGTTAATTTGAATCCATTAGCATTGTTCGATCCATTTCCTGTGTAAATATCATCCATTATGATAATGTTCCTTTGTCTTTGAACCACTCTATGAACCAATCTATGAATCTATGCTCTCATCCACTATCATATATCCGTCCAAACCCGCTAAGTGTTCTTATGAAACCATCTTTTTCCATACTGTCCAAGACTCTATTGCACATTGTCCATAATGTTGACTCATTTATCATTGTACTATCATGAAGTATTCACTACTACAACTGATTTTACTTTTGTTAACTGACTTCTCTGGATCTGTCTATTCAAACTCTGCAAGCTGCTCGAAGGATGGTTCTTTGGTCTGTCACAGCTATCGCACAGACTCCCCCTGTCTAATATTCATGTTACCTGGGAGTCTCTAAGTTGGATGGCTCAGAACAATTCCTTCTTTGATGTGTATTCATCATCATCTTCATTGGTATATTCATCATCTCTCCGAGATCTAACTTCTTTCTTTTTGTCTATGGATTCATATTTCACTACAATGTCTGAAAGTACAATCTCTTGAACATTTTCCTTATTTACCCATCCTTCTTTTCTTTTAGTTGTTTTCCAAACCTTTCTGTATCTGACATATTTCTTTTTCTATGTAGAATTTTCTTCATCTCGTTTTATTACCAATCTTGCGATCTCTGGGACCTGGTCTTTGTTCACTTGTTCTTTGTTTTTTCTTATCCATACTTTCTTACATCTGATATCAATGTTCTCTTTCATGGAAGTATCGATCATGCTTCTACAATCACTAGCTATGTGTCCATAGTTATGACATTTGTAACATTCAATGTTACCTGGGGCCACATAAGCATTTTTTGATTGAACATTTCTTTTATAATCCCTGCAATCTGCAACCTTATGTCCAAATTTAGTACAATAAAAACAATAACCATAAAAGAAATTTGCATACCTGGGAGTGAATGATCTTCTTTGTGGCATAGTCCTTCTAAATTTTTTCTTTGACTGATCATGATCATGATTGAAGCTTCTTTGTGGATTGAATATGGATGGTCTTCTTGAAGATGTATCTTCAATAGTTTTCTTAGATTCTGGTTGACCATGATTCCTTCCTTTGAGTACTTCTGCATAACTCTTTCTATTTTCTTCATTCTTATTTTTTAGCAACCTATAATGCTTATGTTCATTCTGTATAACTGATGTGGATGTTTCTATCTCTTCAACGTTCTTGTTGAGCTTGATGATTTTACTTCTCAATGTGACAACAACTTCTTCAAGCTTCTCAACCTCTTCTCCTTTCTTCATTATATGAGACTTCATGACTTCTTCTATTCTTTTCGCTTCTTCAAGATGATTTTTTAATGTGATTATTTCTTCTTCAAGTCCTTTCTCTTCTTGACCAAAATATTCCTCAAGTTGGTTTAAATCGTTAGTTATTTCCTTAAGATGACTGTCAATATCTTCTCTCTCATTTCTGCTTCTTCCTTCTGTGCTTGTATGATGGCTTCCAAATATTGCTTTTGATATTCAAGATTTTCTTCAATATTTCTGGCTTCTTCTAGCTAAGTTCTTAAGTTCTCGATGACCTATTCGGCTTCTTCAAAAATGTGAACACTTTCATTTTTTTTCATCAATTCTTTCTTGAGTGGATTGTTTTCTTCTCTTAGTTCATCTAAAGCACTAATCAATTTTGCTTCATAATTGTCTTCCTTTTCAATTAGTTTTTTTGTCTCATTTCCTTCATGGAATTCTATTTCAAGATGTCTGTGTTTTTCACAATTAAAGAAAAACAACATACCTCTGGTGATTATGTACTCTTCATCTTCTGAATCTGTTTCATATGGTGAACATAATTATTCTTGATCTGTATCTGCATCTTCTTTGGCATTTTCTAAATTTGTGATGGGTGAAGAATATATGTCATGTAACTTATCCCAAAGTTCTTTGGCTGATGAACATTTACCAACCTTTTCTCTTATCGGATTAGGTAATCCTTCCCAGATGAAATCCATTGCTATTTTGTTATTCTTCTTCAATTCCTTCTTGGATGCAGTCTTTGCCCTTTTTGAACTATCATATCTTGTAACAACTGATAGCCAAATATAATGTCCATGTGCCTGCAAAAATACTTTCGTCCTTTTGCTCCACATCTCATACTTTAAATCATTATGACCATTAAACATTGGTACTCCATTCTCAAAATAATCCATGATCTCCTTCCAGTGGTTAAACTGTTTCTTGAAGGAACCTGCTATGATACCAATTGTTGGATTACTAAGAGGGGGGTTGAATCAGTAATAGAGCAATTCAAATGCAAGTGTTATATCAATGCAACATTATCATCCAATAGTTGCAGATTAAATAAACAATGAACAAATGTGCAATCATACACATACACAGTACACTAGTGTTTTTACGTGGAAACTCAAAGAGGGAGAAAACCACATGATTATTTTTCTTATATGTCTTTAAGAATTACATTCATTGGAAGCACCAACTTCCCTTGTTTTCCAGCTACAACTGGAAGGAGGCTCCAACCCCCTAGTTTCTCAGGCTACAACCTGAAGGAAGCTCCAACTCCCCAATTCTCTGGCTACAACCAGAAGGAGGCTACAACCCCTATTTTCTCCGGCTATAACCGCAAGGTGGCTACAACCACATGTCCTTGCCCCGTCCAACTGCCCGACGTAGAAGTAGAATGATGGAACCACTGTCACACTATCACCGTGAGATATACTGCTATAAACCCGTACCAATCAACCTGTACCATAAGCAAGTGCATCAACCATGCACCAACATGTACCAAACAACCCATAATCAGCCTGTACCATAAACAAGTGCAACAACCATGCACCAACCTATACCAAACAACCTGTAATCAACCTGTACCATAAACAAGTGCATCAACCATGCACCAACCTGTACCATCAACGAGTGTATCAACCATGCACAAAATATGTACCAATCATACATCAAATACACATAAACTATGACTCATCAAGATGTATCAACATCATCAACTATACACCTCATGTATGTGCCAACTCATCAACTACTTGTCTCAACCATGTACCCAATTGTAGAAACTGAATATGTCACTGAGAAACCTGTTATTTTATACTCATCAATCAATCTGATCTTATCACATATAACTCAAACACTATACCACAAGTTTGTACCTCAAACCATGTGCTAGAACCTCACTATTATACAACATCTATCTGTACCAATAACTTCAGCAACATACTTCAACCAAAATCCCTCAAACATGAACCAATACTAAACTTTAGTAGAATTGCCTCAGATCAACTCTACAACAAGCCATAAACTCCCAAGAGGGCATCCAACTTGATTCCTAAATTTAACACTACACATATGAGAACCATACCTTTTTTTTCTTCTTGTAGCATTCTATTGTCACAGTTTTGTTGCCGTGATTTTTCTGCCGCACTTTTTGTGCTACAACTTTTCTACCACACTTTTCCAGCTATGATTTTTCTACTGCACTTTTTCTTCCGCAGTTTTCCTACCGCACTTTTTCCGCCGCTCTTTTTCTTCCGCAGTTTTCCTACTGCGCTTTTTCTGCCATAGTTTTCCCACTGCACTTTTTTTTCCACACTTTTCTCTATCAATAATACATGTCCAAATAACATTTCACAAAAATAGATATTCAATGATATTCAAGTGTGATTTGAATGAGAGACCCTTGCTTCTTATTTATACTTGTATATAGCTTCCTCAAGGGGTTACCTTATAACCATCTTAACCTACTTTCCTTATTTTAGGGTTAACCCACTTATAACCACTTGTCCACTTAACTTAACCACTTTCCATAATTAGTAATTTCTACATTAACTTTATTATTTAAATAATTTATTTTGCATCCTTTGACTTATAGTACACTCATCACTTTACTTTATTATTTAAATAATTTCTTCTTTGCAAACACTTTGACTACTTTGACCTTTTGGGGCTTCTAGATGACTCATGAGGGTTCTCCAACTTCACATGGCCATAACTCTCTAACAGTGAGGAGTTATGTGATGTTCCACATACCACCGAAAATGGCTTGACATGTACTATCCATCTAGAATGCAAATATACCAAAACGAATATCATTATCCATCAAACAAACTTGGGTCCATTACCCAAACATTTGTGCTACAAGAATTCACTACCAGACTTTCTTCAAGGCTTGACATCAATGACAACCAACCCAATTAATCAACATGGGCTACTCATTCTGTTGCTTTCATTTTTTGAGGCTTCGTATTCGTTTTTAAATGCAATAAGTTCTTCATATTTTTTGTTGGATTGTTGTATTAAGTTCTTTATAAGTTAAGGTTGTGTTGGTAGCATTACCCAATCTTTGGAGGGTCGAGGTCACGGTCAAGCCATACCAAATTGGTGTATGAGATCTCCTTGTTTGTGGGACCCTACCTCTCTCTGGATTTGAACTTGTGACCTCTTAAGAGGAAACACATATTCTTAACCATTAGGCCCACTCAGGCTGTATAGTTATTCTTTTAAGTTATAT
>ML785203.1:334786-361061 GCA_009831015.1 Picea engelmannii | reverse complement strand
AACAGACAAAAAAAACTTCATCAACTATACCTGTAGTTGAATTTTCGTCTTTTGTGGAGTCCTCTTTGGATGTTTGTTGTATTTTCCAACAATCCTTCTTGAGATGCCCAGATTTGCCACAAAACCAACATTTTTCCTTACCCTTGTTGTCTTTTGACTTAGACTTCACTGTACCTTTCTGATCTTTCCCTCCTTCTGTAGATCGACCTCTGACCACCATTGCTTCTGTTGTTGAGGTTTCCTTACTGGCTCTTCTCCTCATTTCCTCGGACAAAAGAACTCCCACAACAATGTCATAATCAATGGAATATGTTGTGTTAAACCACACAGTTGTGATGAGATGATCCCAAGACTCAGGAAATGAACAAGTAGCATAACCACCTTGTCCTCATCTTCGAACTTTACTTCCATACTAGTTAATTGACAAATCAAAGTATTGAAAACATTCAAGTGATCAACAATTTTTGTACCTTCTTTCATTCGCAAGTTGTACAACTGCCACTTCAAGAAGATTATGTTTGACAAGTTCTTTATCATATACAGACTCCGAGTTTGATCCACAAACCTGCTATTGTCTTCTCTTCAGCGATGTTAAACAACACTTCATCTCCCTATTGAGGGCTCTTGCATCCAGATCCTTCCAGTCCTCGTCTCCTCGTCTGTCATGCTTGTTAGTTTCTTTAATTTTCCAGCCAAGGCCTTTTGCAATCCTTGTTGAATAAGAAGATCTCGCATTTTGAGCTTCCATAGCGCAAAACCATTCTTACAACTCAACTTTTCAACCTCAAACTTGGAATTCTACACTTTCACCATTAGCAGAAATAATCATCCAAAAGAAAATCGTAGCTTTTAATAAACCAGGCACTTTGATCCAACAACCAAATTCTCTTCTCCTTCGCTCTCTGCTACTTCAACTCTAAACTCTGATACCACTCGTTGAAGCAGAAGAAAAATAGAGTATCAACAAACAAAGCATAAACGAGCTACATCGAGCACACATTTAACCAAGAACAACAAACTCATCAATTGACATGGTGATTTATGTGGAAACCCAATGAGGGAAAAACCCACAGGCAATGATAATCGGTATTCTTTTATTCAAGAGAGAATTACAATAGCCAACCCATGCATACAACCATCCGATCCTCTCATACACACAACACCTCTGTATTGCATCTTTCTCTCACACAGTAACTACACATTGCACTCACACCTCTATGGGTATGCTTGCATATATAACATCTATCACTTAGTTACACAAATTGATCATGAATAAATCACATAGTTACACAAATTGATCATGAATAAATCACATAGTTACACGAGTAGTTGATAAATATATTGCATGCATGAGTATTAACATAACTGCATGCATGTGTATGTGACCGCGTGAAGAAATTCATGAACATGTTTCCAACATCCTTCGCTCAAAATGCTACTAATCGACTGCCTTTGCATCACCTTCTCTATAGTGTCTTCTCAAATCTTAATGGGTGTCTCTACACTCAACATAGCTTTGTTACAAGGTTGTGTCTCATCTTCCCCTCGTCTAACATGAATCCAAAATGTTTATAGTGTTATGTGGAAGTCCTGTCACACACAACAGTGAAAAGAGAGCTAAAGGAACCTTCTTCTTAGTTGCCCGAATAATTTAGTAAGAGTTGAAAAATAGTGTGGAACATGTAATGCTAATCCAATCCATTACCTTGATTTAATTCCAAATAACCACTTTCCGTTGGACGTTGGTTCAACTCCAAGGTGACACAAGACCATATACAACACACTTGAATGAATGGGAGCTCAATGAAAGAAAAATATGTGTAGATAGAAACACGAATGAAATCTCTCGAAGAGCTCGTGGTGTGCTTGTTGGGATTTGTTAATTTCCCCAGAGAAATCTTGGCCACACCGTCTCCCCTAGTTCTTCGACCTCTAGCACGTACTCCATAGAAAGATTAATGCAAATTTGAAATGTAAATATTGTTTTTAGTTATTTGTTCCTGTAAGTAACCAATATACAAAACAATAATATAGCAATAAATATTGTAAGTATAAGACATTGAAAAGACTATCGAACCTAAACAATGAGTTTTGTTGACCTTTTTTAACTCGATGAACTCTTTAAGTTAAAAAATAAATAAATAAAAAATTAATTCAAAACCCAACACCCTGTTAGATTTGGATTTCAACAATTCAAAACATACCCAACACCCTGACAATGTAGTTCACTGCCGTGACAATGTTGATACATATTAGTCACCATCCAACTAAAATCATATACAGGACACAATTTTGTAGTCAAGTACACGGTTAACTCATCCTCTCGTGCCTGGCCAGCTAATTTCTTAGAAAAACAGCATGGTATCAAATATGTGACTTTTGAAATCGACAATATTTTATATTGCAAAATGGATAACGGAATGATCATGTGACTTTGGTGCCGAGATCTCCAGAGAAAGATTCCTAATCCGCTGAAGACATTGCGTCTCAGCTTTAAATTTTATGATTCGGTTGTTGGCAGAATTTGCTTAGATTTATGTGGACGCATCACGACAATACAATGAGTGGCAGGGTAAGTACGTCATGGGTTGGTAACGAGATATCGAAATATTGCACTGCAGACCGTACAGTATTCTCTGCATGGGGTTAGGTGTTTATTTTCCAGTACGGATTAGGTAATTGTAATCACAAGACGCAACCATTATCTGGATGGATGAATGGTCGACATGTGGGATATCGAACTGTTATTGATAAGTTTTAAAAATCATTGAATCTAGCCTTCACTGAGAATAATAGTGGCAAAGACATAAAATATTAAAGAGGGAGTGAAGATCGATTTTCGGGAATAGCGCATCTGACGGAAACAATTACATAACCGTGACATCGGTGGCTGTTTTTAGCTTCCATACCTCGGTAATGCGTTTTGCTGGGCGATCATTTTCAGAGTAGTAGATAGGAAGTAGCTGTTGCAGAGAGCTTCGAGAATGAGAACCCAACAGTTAGAGATGGTGACTTTCAGGATTTTTCAGATTCCATATATGCCACCATGACGGATGCATTCGAGCTTATGTGTCAATAGAGCAGTTATGTAATAGCATCACAGAGTCTACTAACTTATCATGTGTTAGATGGAAATTCCACCTTCGAAGGCACATACCATGTACTAGTCATTTTTATAGATCAGGATATTTTTACAAATCGATTGTACTGATGTGCAATTCAACTCGTCGCACGGTCATCGTCGATAATGTATGTTTTTCAACAAATACACGAGTTTGGTAAGAAGGTACATTTTCCATGGAATGGATAGGATATAAGATCATTATCAATTGTTGTACAGTCAAATGAGAGACTATTGATTGAAAAGCATACATCTTATTGACACCACGTATCGTACCTAAGATATTGTAAGGATATATTGCAATTTAATTACAGATTTGATGTCAATTTCATTACTGTCCCGATAATTTGAATGGGATCCCGATAGTTTTTGTTTTTTTAAAACAAAAACTGCAGGAGGAAATGAGTACCCATAGGAATGTGAATTAACAGATATGGCATATTTTTAAATGTAAAAGCGTACATCTATTTGATAATGAGTATATTTAATAAGTTTTTAATGTTTAATTAGTTTTGGTTTTGTATTGTATGAACAATATTAAATTTTGATGGAATATTCTTTGTCTTTCCAATAAATCAATGGTTATGATTTCAACTACTAACTTCTTCATTATTATAAAAGCATTAATTTACATATCATATTTAAAATTTATAAAATTTATTATGCTGTTTAACTGATTACCTGTGTAAGTGAATAACAAAAATTTAAATTTTATTACCAAGTTATGTTTCATTTTATGACCCCGTTTCATTTACCAACCACGAGTTTAAAACTATGCTAGTTATTTTTCATGCACTTAGTTATTTTTCAGACGTTGCACTTTATAAATAGATTGGTTTTTGGTTGTCACCCTGCCAGTTTATACCTTGCATCCACCTAGAAAAAACAAACAGTGTTACTCACCGACTACCAACAGTTTCAACAAATCTGCTGGTATTATACGAATTCACCGTATAATTCCTAGTCCTCTAGTCCACTCATTAATTCTAGGTAAATTCAAAATAAACATTTGAAAGCTCTCATTAACACTGCGGATCTTCGGCCTTTTCGGGGTGTCGAGCTGATAACGCCGTGCTGTCTATGTGTATACGTGGAGCACGTCTAGCCTGCGGCTGTCGATTCCTTTTTAAAATGTTTCCCTTGTCAAGTTGATTATAAACCTTCTCCTAATTTCACATTACGACAGGTTTCAATTTCTTAATCTCCATTTCATTCAAATTTGGGATTGCTATTAATATTGATATCTACCCAGCAGTATTTTTAACATTTTATTTTTTTGGTTGTTTTTTAGCAATTTTTTTGGTTTGATTTTGCCTGAAATTCGGTGATGAATGGTTTGATTTGAAGATTTGAGTGGCTATGATGAATGGTTGGATTTGAACATTTGAGTGGCTATGATGAATGACTGGATTTGCAGATTTGAGTGACTAAGTTTGTATAATCCAATGCCCAATGGTTTCCCAGCATGCTGAATCCATTTATGCATTTAGAAAAACAATTTAAACAGCAGAAAATAGAGATTTTGTCCAAATTTACATCTCCGGATTCTGACCAATTCTTAAGCGAAAAACCCAAAAGGTAAAACGTAAGCCTTTACAAAATACAATACTAATTATTGGTAGTGTGTTCTTTTCATTCTATATAAATAAAGAATATAGTATCAACTTGAAAGTACATTACAAACTAATGATTAATAGTGTGCATCAACCTAGCCCAAAAAATGATTAATAGCATGCATTAAACTAACCAAATAAATGGTTAATAAGAACAATCTTGAATAACTCTATCATAATTTTACAATTACCTTTTCCACTTCTATGAACAAGTTATCTTTCTAGGTATCATGTTAAGAGAAGAATAGAACAACCAACCCTTAGTATGATAAAGAATGTCAAATTGCTAGAAAAGCCATTAGGGATGCTTCTAATGAGTACTTGAAACTTGATAAGATCAATACTTACAAATCCCTAATTAATAGTAAAAGAAGATACCATATAAATAAAACGCAAGAGCAGCTTTTACACATATCTAAGCTTGATCCTAAGAAGTTATGTAGGAAAATTCTAATTCACAATATTAAAGAAGATAATATGCTACCTTAAACGTCTTTATGAGTTTTGTAATGTCATGGACTTCATTCCTATTGTTGCTATAGAGGATGAAATTTTTTCTTTGGATGACATAGAGTTTGGGGCTAAGCGACTTTTAAATGGGAAAACTAAGGACATTGAAGGCTACCAAGCTTAAATTTTTAAAATCTAAGGGCCTATCCACATCCCTCCCATACTCAAACTCTTCAATTTAGCAGTCAAGCAAGGCTTCCTATACCCTCGACACAAAGCCTCATTGTAGGTATTTTTAAAATGGGGATAAAAACATTTCCTATAATTATAGGAGCATTATCACTAGCCCAATTTTAGCCAAGCTATATGGAATTATTTTGGAAAAAAGGATTATCCTTCGACTAAAAATTCATTGTAAAAGAGTTAAAGGCTAGGTTGGATTTAGGAGATGTCATTCAACTATCGACCATATTGTTACCCTTAAGATCATTGTAGAGGAGTTATGCAATACTAAAACCAATTTTTTGTGTTTTTCTTGTTGACTTTAGAAAATCTTTTGACATAGTTCCCATGAAAAACCTTTGAAATAGGTTCGAAGAGATAAAGTGTCTTTTGAGTTGAGGGATGCTCGTATAAGGTTGAATGAGAATGTTAAGAACATTGAGGGTTGGTCGAAAGAAATTAACTGCAATATTGGAGTCAATGTCCCTTGTCCTCTATTCTTCTTGGCATGTACATTGACAAGTTAGAAGAGTGTTTGGAAGAAGACGGTAGTGTAGGTCCAACTCTCACTTGTATAGTCATCAATCTTCCTCTTTAGGCTCATGATATCATTCTTACGGCAAGGAGCCACCGCGATCTTGGAGAGAACCTAAGAATCCCCAAGGATTTATTTTTCCAATATGGGTATGACTCTAACAAAACAAAAGCCATGATCATTAAATCTAATAAGAACACATATGATACTTTCATATATGACAACAACAACTTTGAGGAAGTGACTTCATACAAATATCTTGGAATCAATATTGAACACCGTCTCAATTGGAATTATAGCATTGAGAAAGGGATAAATGGAGGTTTCAAAGCTTATTATGGGCTTGAAAACAATTGTAAATCAACCCATCTTTGGACATGGGATAAGAAAAAAACTCCTCTTTGATACATTTGGTACTCGTGTTATTGTAAATGGATGTCAGTTTTGGGGATAAATTATCTATATATGGATGCGAAATTTGGGGATGCAGTATCTCTCCACAATGATGGAGAAATATAGAGCAAATCAAAAATAATTTTATCACCCATAATCTCAAAATTAAAAAAAACAGGCTCTATCCTATCTTAGTGGCAAGCCTTTCCCCATTGAGAGCACCGCTATGACTAGATACTTAATGTATAAGAACTTAAACAAGATGGAAGACTAGAGGTTTCCTAAAATTGCTTCAAACTCTAGCCATAACCACATTCTACTCAAGATGGGAAGGCATAAATATGCGAGTCTTGGCTAAGCCATTGGGGAATCATGGAAGAGACCATTTGGAATAATAAATATACTATTAAAAATATTATTAAATCAGAATTTAAAGAGAAAATGTGGCGTAATAAAGATTTAGAGGAAAAATGAAAGAAAATTAATGTATTATAAGGAGACAATTAACCCTAATCTAATATAGAAGATCAAAATTATTTATTTGTTTTAACAAATGTAAAGAAAAAAATAAACATTGCTAAAGTAAGAACAAATTATCATGATCTAAAAACACCTTCTCTTAGATTGTTCAGCCTATACCCAAATTAAGTTTCAATTTCAAAATATTTGTCACACTACTAAACCTCCTAAATTTTAACTCAACAAAACTATGATGATCTTGGAAAATGTATCTTCATACTTTTCAAGCATATAAACAAAATTCTAAAAAATTGTAAGTAATCCCTTCCCTTCTTAAAATCTCATAAACCAATTCAGTATCAATGAAAATAAATCATCATTTAAAACACAATTAAAAAATAATAAATTCATATAATAATATCAGTTTCCCTCTAGATTTTTCATAATACATCATCAATTCTACTAATATGCATTTCACACTCATTGTTTTGACTCTACATATTATGAATCATGAAGTTTTGATTACACTGTTATACACAAACTAGAGGTGTCCAATCACTCAGTCACATTTTTTGTCGTCGTCTTCCAAGTACATGTTTTCTCTTACAATTATAGGGCATCGTGTATGGTTTATTTAAAATGGTTTCAAGAAGTTATCTGCTACACAAGTCGATATGTGTCCATTCAATCAGTCACAATTTATGTAGTCAGCTTGCAGGTACATGGAAATATTTATTTTTTTAATTTGACAAAACATAAGATTTATAAAGTAGTGTAATTTTTTATTATTTTAAGATTTTTAAAATTTTAGTTCTTTAAAAAAATGCTAAGAACCTATGAAGTATGTAAAACGTATACTCTTCAATTTGGACTTCTAAAACAAAATTGGATATATAAATTTTTACCATCAAATTTTGACTCGTAAAAACTATGGGAAACATCTAAACATTTTTCAAATCTGCTACTTAAATCTTGCTCAAAAATATCCATTTTCAATCAATTTTTTCCCTACTCCTAAATACAATATCAAAATCCGTACTCCTCAATCCAATATCAAAATTCGTACTTTACGCATGCAAGTCAACACAGGTGCATAGATGAGGAATGACGGCATAGCTGAATGATATTTATGTGATAAAATATGGCTATATATCCGCTGATCTAAATTGTTTTAAGTACGATGATGTATTCATTTTCAAATAGTATTCAATATTATGTATATTATGTAGCATGGTGGATATAATTTTATGAGATAGTATAATTGGTTAACATTTTTGGTATGGGAGAGTTCATGAGTTCAAGTCTTGTGTTTTTGAGGTATAACTTTAAATTTTATGATTTGGTGTAGGTAGAACTTGTTTAAATTTATTTAAGGGAATCATGATTTTCAAAATACTTGTTTAAAGAGACAAATTTATAAATAATTGAACCCTAATAATTGCATGACAACTTTAAATTTTATGATTTGGTGTAGGCACAATTTGTTTAAATTTATTTAAGAGAATCATGATTTTCTAAATGGAGTAGGTTAACTGGGAAGCAAACACATCACTGACAAATTTCGAGCCTGAATTCGGTCAGATTTTCAGGGGTAGTTTGAGTTTAACATAGATCAAAGTTCATGTATTTCAGAACCTAACCCTGGTTTTTTTTCCATTTTAAATCAACTCAGAAACTAAAAAAAATGGATCAGAATGTTGGATTGACCCAAAATTTAAAAACAGATTGCCAAAAAAACCTACCAAAAAAATAACTCTAGAGGAAAGATTACTCCCCAATTAACCCACTCCCTAAACAAACATCCAGCGTAGCTTTGAAGTCCGAGTCTTTTCTGTACGGAGTTGGGTAATCGGGCGCCTGGACTCTTTTCTGTAGGGAGTTAGGTAATCATGCAACCTGGAGCGTTTACTGTATGCAGTTAGGTAATCGCGCAGCCTGGAATCTTTTCTATATGGAGTTATGTAATCGTCACTGATTTTTATTTGATTTTTGAAGCATGGTTTTCGTTTTGTAGGAGTACTAACAACGTGTTTATAACACTGATCTTGTTGGATAGTCGACATTTGAGATGTACGTGTGACATGGATGCAAAGATCGAGTAAAGATCGATTAATTTTCCGAAATGGTACTGGACTGAGACAATTAATTAAGTGATATGGATGCAACCTCTGGATTGGACTGAGACAATTAATTGACACAATTGATTAACTGTAGGTCGATGTCTCGTTTTTAACTTAGAGACGCAGCAATCCATTATGCTGGGCTATCAGTTGTGGCAAAGAGCTTTGAATTTTGTACTCCATATTCTCATTTATATATCTATTCCATGAAATTTTAAGGTGCATGGTTACGTCGACCCATCCATCAAAAAAATTGTTTTAACTTAACTATTATATTAGTTTATTTTTTAACCCACCCATTTCAAAAACAATTTATGTTTATTAACGTTTTATAATTATATTAATTTTTAGTTTAGCTTTGAATATATTATATATATAAATATATAATGTTTATATATAATTTGTTTATTTAAAAAAATTATTTTTTAAATATTCTAACTTCATATTTCTTTTCTATGACTTCTATAAGTTAATACGTTTTAAATAGACATTTCATGTTTGTTAATTCAACTATGAGCAAAACAACGTCTTTTAGGTTATGGGTTCTTTTCTTTTAGTAATATATCTATTCTAAACCCAAAAACCAACTTTTTAAAGAATATTATCATTGGTATTTTTACAATATTAATTTTTCCAGCTTTACAAGTTGTTATGGTAACATTTAAAACTTGGTTTTATTTTTCCTTTTAGAGATTACATTCTATATTAGTATGCAATAAAGAACCATTTTTTCAATCTAGCATTGTAAGAAATCAATTTCCATCCAATAAATGGTATATAGTTTGTGTTCAATTATTGATTGGGGATTTAATGTTTATACACCCTAAATTTGTTTTCAAATAAATTTCTGTATTTACATAACTACACTTTACAAATACAAAATTATTCATTCTACATTTTGCATTATTTAAATAAAGAAGAAATTTATTTTATAAAAATAAGAATAACATTGTGCAATGACATCATAAAAAATAACAGTAACACAATGTCAGCTCCTTATAGTACCTCTCCACAAGTTCACATTCATGAGAAGTCTTATAGTACCTCTCTCCAAGTTCACATTCATGGGAAGTGTGTTATGTAATTTACTCATATAAATATATTATTTTCTTTATTCTAAATACATCATATTCCATAAACTTTTAATTTGGTATTTTTTTTTGTCTCCTTATCGAGTTTTTTTAATTCTTTGTAAATATGACACGTTACAATATTGATGAACATCTTTATGACATGTTAGAAAATTAACAAATATGAAAAGGAATGGAGGTTGAGAGGGTGAGGTTGTGGAGAGATTCAATAATTCATGAAAGAATCTTTTGTTCTCACAATATCTGTAGAGAATATATACATTGTTGTTCTTGGGGTCACGAGCACATAGGGATAAGGATATGAAAGGTTTATTGGAGTTAGGAATCCATTTAGAATCCAAGTTGACTAGGAGTATAATTTTGTTGTTTCCCTCTCTCAATGTGGGGAAAGGAATTGGGAAAAGAATGTTTGGAAACATCTTTGTAACACCCATGCACGATGCAGGATGTTAAACAATTAACCTTTCATTAAATACATACACAATAACAACTTTGTTTTAGCATAATTTCATTGGTTTTCATTTACACAATTCTTCTACATTTGCTCAATGATAAATCTAGATAACATGATGAAATAAGTAATATGTTAACTCTATGATTTAGAACTTAAAACAAAAGTATATACAAAATATCAATAACCAAATACCACCGAAAAATAACTCCTCCTTAGCTTGTTGAAGCTCATCGGTTGTAATGTAGTCTTGAAATCTTCCAAGCATCATTTTCTCGTTTTCCCACAGTGAAACAACAGAATCCTCCTAGCCAACTAGGAGCCTAGACATCTTCCTAACTGCCAAGAAATGGCCCTCCATGTCCGTGACTCCAAGAAAAGCAAAGCATAAATGCTCAAACAAAACCATCATAAGAAATATATCTTCCAAAGATTTCAAAACCTCTCATCATGCTCAAACCTCTCAATCCCCCCTTTCTCACCACTTCTTCTCCCTATTTATCAAGTTTCCATACACCCTTCCCAAAGTCTCCTCAACCACCCTCATTATTATCCATCAACCTCCCTTATCTAGATTTTTGGGAAAAGATTAAAATAAAATTAAAATATAAATGACTTTCATTAAACAACAATAAATAAAATGAAAAGTCTTTCTAGCTAATAAATGTAATTCGACAATTTTCGCCAAAATGTACATAACACCCCACCATGTTCATTTAATTCATCATACCCACCATTTATGAGAGTCAAGAAGGTATTTAATGCTTCTAGATATTTTGCATGCAATATAATTTACATATTCAATAAACATTCAATTAAATAGTTAATAATTTACTTTAATAATTAATACATTAATTAATTGTACTAGTTACATAGGTAGAGTATGTGTGCATAGCTAGCGGACACATATCTCATGCATGTCCTTACAATAAACAACCATTGCCTCTAGTGCATAGTTCTTATATGATCACCAAGACATGTAGGCCAACAGATCAAGTAATGGATCATTTAATAATCTTAACGATCAAAATTACACCAATTCATCAATAACTCATTATCACACTTAAAATATAAATAGGAAATCGAAGAGGGTTTTAAACATGGTAAGAACCAAGTGAGTAAAATATAGTGGCATCTATAATCCCCAATTAGTATACTCAACTAACATCGAAGCATCCTTCCTTCCTAGCCTACTTCCATCTTCCATCCTATCCTTTCCTCTATTGGACTAAGCTGGAGCATCAACTATATTGACCTAACTCCAGATAGAACCCGTAAGAGGAAGTGTCATACATCTCGACCAAGCTTCCCCAACAGGCAACTAGCAGTCACCATCACATGTCTATGGGAGCGTGAATTCACACAGCCCTCCCATGACTCTAGGTTTCAGGGGATAAACGGTGGGAAATACCTCCACTCCTCCTTATAGAACTAAGGTCAATACAACTAGCAGTCGTCGTCACACGTCTAGGGGAGCGTGACTTCACACATCCCTCCCACGACTCTAGGTTTCGGAGGATAAACAGTGGGAAATACCTCCACCCCTCCTTATAGAACTAAGGTCAACACCCTACATCAAGCCCTATTGTGCAACTATTGTTCTTAGAGTCACATCATCAAACAACCACTCTTGGCAAGTTGTGTTTCCTGTGAAAAACACACTCACCACAAATCATAGCAATATTTTGAATCATAAATTAAATAATCAGTACAACATATAGCATATATTATCTTCTTGATATCTACTATATCCAAGTCACCTCAACACTACAGTCATTTGCCTATCACATAACTCATTAACCTGTAAGTTAATTCACCAATAAATCATATCTATGCATATACATAATAATTTCATATAAGGATCCATACCTGTATTGACGTTCAATTTAAGAGATGCATGTTCATTTTTATCATGAGTGACATATGTTATGCATTCACATCATAACTTAAACTAGTATCCACGTACCTAAATTCCACATTTTAACTTGCACGTTTAAACAAACCAAAGAGCTACCATCATCATGAATATACAACAATGAAAGTAATATTATGCAACCCATAATTAGGTCAATATGTACATATCTCAAATATCTATCCCAATCTAACTGAGCCCAAACAAATGTTAAGGATTCAATTACTAAGATGAGTAAACAATCAATGTTCTAACTCCCTAAAGGCCAAGATATGGGGTGTTAGATACACCCACCCTTCAAGAAACTTCGGCCTAAAGTTATGGTCAAAATGACAGGTAATCATAATGCATGGTGTTTACATATCCCTAGGGTTAACTCTTGAAGAATTTTTACTTGGTTATTACTTTTATTGGTATATCATAAAGTCATCACTATGCTACTACTATGTTAGCAATAAGGGAAAGACCTATCTTATTCTTAGTAAGATTCATGATTTTACTAACCAAGTCTTGTATGATATTCACTATAGTTCTAACTTAATGATACAATTTCCAGTAACTATCATATACTATAAAATTTTATATAGAATTATAAACTTAAGAGTTTTGTGTTCGTTTCTCTATATTAAAAGATTAAGTTAAACATCTCAATAATTATTTAGTTTATCTAAAATGTTATCAATCTTCAACCAAATTATAATATAATAGGTTGTTATTATTTATATACCATGTTTACGGTTATGATCATTCTCAAATAAGAAAAAAATAAAAAATAAAAATCATGGTACAACTACTAAGTGTCTTATGTGATAGAGAATCTTGTGTCATAATAGTCTTGATCTTGTGTTATACTAGTCTCATTAAACCTTGACTTGATCAAAACATGTTGAGTCTTTTAATATATTGACTAATATTGTCCCTATTTAGTAGACACCTCACTATGTCTCGACTGTATGTTTTTTCCACTTATAACTTAATTAACACAAAGACACACTTATCTTCTATATTTATTCTCCATATGTTCCATATAGGACCCCCCCCCATAGTTAAAGTGTAGTATTCTAGTTGACTACTAGATAGAACCTTATCTCATCATTGATTATCTGGTTAAGTGAATCTTATATTAAGTTCGATATAAATTCCATCAAGCCATACATACCATCCCACCTATTATATATATATATATATATATATATTGACTTTGATTATCATTCTAACTTGACAATACATATGCCATCACTAATGAGATTGGCACATTTTTTGGGGGGGGGCACATTGAATAAGACATTGCTAATTAACTATCATGTTATGTCATCACTTTATGGTTTGTTTGGTCATTTTCCTCAACCTCACCTTCCTCTTAAGTCATAAAAGAAAATAGATCTCATCCAAGTTAAATGTTGAGTATAGGCTTGTCTTCATCATAGTAAAGAAAACCATTCTTTCTATCCAAAATTCACTATTACAAATGTACTTATAAATAAAGGGAACCATGTTGACACTTGAGTTAGTGAACATTTTATATCAAGAATAAATATACTATGGGTTCATTCCAAAATCTTTAGTCACTTATCCTTAAAGTCTTCTCTTCTCACCATTGTATTTCGCATGTCACAAAATTATATCTTCTATACCTACAAAATACTTGCCAACTCTCAGCTCTAGCTCTTTTCTTATCCATCCCTAGAACTTTCAAATTCTCCCCTTACTATAAAGAAGTTTAACAATGGGAAGGAAATGTTCCTCGTTCCTCATATAGAATTATTTATTTATTTATTTATTTTCAACATAATTTGTTCCTAGGAAAAAAAATAATTGTTAAACCGAATCATGCATTTCAAGGAGTGTGCTCCCATTTATACAATCCACCCCTCTTACAAGGGACTTATGGAAAATAATCCATAACACTCCATTAAAATTTCTACTATGAAATAAATTTATGGGCGAAAGTGTTGCCCTAATCCCAAGGGATACCCCCTTTTGTCAAAGCATTCTTTCATTTTTTCTTTTTTATTCAATCAACATTACCTAAGGTATTTATCAATCATCTTACTAATGTTAGAAACACTTTAAAATATATACATGAACTCGACTACTCTGGTATGATAAAGTAAATTCAACAATTAAACATGAGTTGACTTAACATCACATTGGGTAGTAGAAACTTGTCAATATGCCCATCACACATTATGATATAAATAAACATATTGTCACCATATTTCATTTATCATTCTAAATGCAATTTCTAGGTTCACGAAATAGGCCCACTTACAGTATGTCATATCACCACACTAACCTAGATATTTGATTAAAGACAATCCATAACTGCTATTATGGTAGGCTCGGCACTGCACTCTCTCTAGGGTCAAGACTTTCACACTCACACTTAGTATAGAAGCAGACCAAGTGCATAAGCTATGCCCCTAAGCTAGAAAAACTTTTAATGGCACATCATACGAAATTCTCCATTAACTAAGTAACATTTTACTAGCTAATGGTAAATTTCTACATGACCTTCTCTCTATGGAGAATAAGTATCACCAAAAAATCCATCGATATTCTCATACACACATCATATAAGACACAATAATTAAGAGCATATCACATCATTAGTTGTTTCTCATAATCTTAAATACTATGGTGACTTCAAAGTTCATTGATTTCCTCATGAAACCATGAATGTCTTTCTCGTAACAATGATATGTCCTTCACTCTTAGCATTACTGAGGTTAGATTTTCCCTTATGGTCAATACACACCATTCTTAAGGCCTTCCACTTACTTACAAAGTGGGGAAAGACCCCTAAATTATACATCACATGATGTTTCCCACGTCAACAAATTATTTTCTAGGTTACAAGATTTGTTTGAATACGATCACCCTTAACCTTAAAAGATATCAAGTTAGACTTTAATTATAATGTGCACTTTGAGTTCTCTATTGCACAGTCTACGAATTAGATTCCATACTCTAGCTTCAAAGGGTTACATGATGCTATACTTAGAGGTTGTCTTGCTCACAATGTCATGTACTTTCACAATGCTTTGAATACATTAAAATTCTTCATAAAATCCATTCTTAAAGTGACTTTGGTTCAATACCATTTTATTATTATTATTATTATTACTGATATTTTCACTAATATTTATTTATTTATTTATTTGCTTTAATCAAAACAATACTTTCATTCATTAAACTCTTTTCTTCTTCTTCTTCTTTTCATTTTTTATTATATACATTAATTTCCTATTACATATTTTACCTATATTGTTCTCCACTTTTCTTTTATAATTCTCATTGTTTAGCAAAAAAAATTTTAACTTTTTATATATTGCATTTATTATTATATACATTAATTTCCTATTATTCTCCACTTTCTTCTTGTATAACTCTTATTGTATTTACGCTCTTGTTTCCTCATAGGAATTTATTAGTTGGTGAGTGGCTTATTATCTTATGAAAAATAATTCCACCTTCACTTAAAGTATTGGCATATGGAGCATATATTTTCCATGTTTTTGGTTCGCGTGATTTAATTACTGAAATTATTGCTATAGATTGTTGCACTCCTTTCTTGCAAAAATTATAGCTCCGTCTATAACGCTCCTTGCTTGCTAAGTGATATACCAAAAAGAAAGAACGAAGAACGAGATATGTCACCGACATTATATCTATAACATGGATCCATGTCGGTTATCAGAGGTGCGACAGGTTGATTATGTAGGTTGATTATGTAGAAAAAGAAGGTGCAGGAATAACAATTTCCCAATCGATCAAATTTAATGAAAGGTACGTAGATGCTACCAGAAGATATATAAAGTCATGAAGGGTTAGCGTGCATGTTAAGTAATCCACATTCCAATGTGAAGAAGGAGTACACGTATTGAATTTGAAGTTTTTATGAAGCATTTAATGGGCATTTCTTCATCCTCTCATAGAGGTGCCAATCTTATCGTTCAAACTAACAATATCCATTGACATGAGTCATAAGTGTTCTTGTACTTCTTGCTAGTCCACCTACAGGGTGGTTTTATCTGGGTTCCTATGACATTAACTCTGACAATTAGGTAGACTATCTATCAATAATTTGACTGTATTTAAGACTCACAAATAAATGTTTTTTTAATTGTGTCTCACAGACAAAATGCATTTAACACTCATGAATGATTTTTGTGGTTCAGACACCGACTACATTTAACACTTATTTGTTTTACTATAAGACTAAGGATGTCGTTTATGTGGGTGTTAATTCCACACTGTTGTTTTTTAATAATGTGATTCGGATTATTTTCGGCACGAAATGAGATCGGAGATATAATAAAGAAATGCACAGAGATATCACAGATATTCAATAATATAACAGAAATGTATCAGAGATGCAACCATAAAAAAAAGATATACAGTAATACATGATTTCTATTAATGAAAGAAATGTACAGAGACTATAAAAATACAGAGTGGAAAACTCGCTAGAATGGTGGCTAGAATGGTGGCAGCTTATCTCTGAGAAGAGATGTGACGACTACTCGCATTCGCAAGAAGATGATTACAATTAGGCTCTAAAGGCCTTTTTACAATAAGCAGGAATGCCAAAAAACCTAGACATCCAAAAACCTAACCCTAGGAGATGAAGCGCCAAAAGTCATGTGGGCCCCGTTTGGGTAATTGAGTACATCAACTTCCCGGGGTCGTAACTTTTGCATACGATCTTCGTTTTATACGTGTGATAGCTCGTTGGAAAGGTATTGTCTAGGAGATTCATTTTGGGGGCTCAATCATGCCTTTGGATATCATTGAGAACCTTGATCTCGAAAAACCTTCATTTGGACCCTCAAAATGGCCCTAGAAGTTAAAACCTGCTAAAAATAGTAAGTTGCCAAAATTGCCAGAAAACTATTTGGAGCCATTTGGAAAAGGTGGGTGGCCACCGATATCCACCTGGATCATAATGGCATTAGAATTCTAAAACGTATTGGAAAGAGAGATCGAGGACAATGACCTTGATATATTTAATTCAAGACTTGTTTTGGCCTCTCCACAAACTGTAACAAGATGTCGACTACGCTTCTATATTGGGTGTTATTGGTCATGAGTATTTCCACAACTAGACCGGTAACAGGGTAACATGCCGTGATTGGCTTCAATTAAGTTTAAAGGAAGGACTTACAGTTTTCAGGGATCAGAAATTCTCGTTTGACATGGGCAGTCGTGCTGTTAAGAAAATTGCAGATGTGGTGAAGCTTATTAATTACCAATTTCCTTAGGATGTTGTCCCCGTGGCTCACCCTGTGCATCCACATTCATAAATTAAGATGGAAAATTTCTATACCGTAATGGTGTATGAGAAGGGTGCAGAAGTTGTCCGGATGTACAAGACCTTGTGAGGGAAATCAAAGTTTCGTAAGGGAATGGATTTTCAAAGACATGATGGGAAAGCGGTAACTTGTGAAGATTTATTTTCTGCTGTGTGATGCTAATGATGCGGATTTTTCAAATTTCTTGTCATGGTATTCACAAGCTGGAACCCCTATTCTAAAAGTGAAATCATCCTACAACTCTCAGGGAAATAATTATACACTTAAGATCAGGCAAGTAATTCCTTCAACTCTAGGTCAATCAGTTAAAGAACCGATGTTTATACATGTGGTTGTTGGGTTGTTGGATTCCAATGGAAAGGATCTACCTCTCACATATGTCTATAATGGATAATCTTTGCAGTCCTTAACTAGTGAAGGTCATTCTGTTTCATATGTAAGCCTTACTACATGTATGGATGTCTGCATACGCCATACAAGTTGGGAAAACAACAACAAGAATTAAACCCTAGTCAAACGAAAACAAGAATGGAACCCTGGTGGATGGCCTAACATTTCTTCAAATCAACTTCAAGAGTGGATCGACACACTGTTACTTTTGTTTTGGTTTTTGTGAATTTTAATGTTTCAACACCACTACCAAATCCTTAGTCACACCACTACAAATCACAGATCGCAAATATACTTTCATCTGTGCACACTCAACTTGGTGTTGCTCTCAGCAAATGACACGACCTCGATCCGCCTCTTTTCGAGGCGTCTCTGTAGAATTTTGCTACGTTTAAATCTGTTTCCACAACTCTTTGACACTCGATCGGTTCCCCAAGCATTCCAGACTATGCTATACAGTCTTCTATTATTATTATTTGTATAGCTCTGGGAGTCCACGTTTGCGAAGTCCCTTATATTGTTTGTATAGCCATGAGGTTACCAGTAAGTCGACATGTTTTCAGTTTTCTGAGGTCTACAAAGGTTTATCGCCATGGAGACCATTGCCCATCCTGAAAATTCTCTCAAGAGGGCCAAAGAATTGGTGAATGTTGGCCAGAAACAGGAGGTATTACAAACTCTTCATGACTTGATAACATCAAAATGATACAAAGCATGGCAAAAAAGAAAAATCTATAAAGGATAATGTTCAAATATGTGGAACTTTGTGTTGATATGAGGCATGGAAGGTTTGAAAAGGATGGGCTTATTCAATATCGTATTGTGTGCAAGCAAGCTAATGTGAGTTCATTGGAGGACTTTATCAAGTATTTCCTCCATCTCTCTACTGAGAAGGTTGAACAAGCTCAAGCATAGGCTTTAATCCTAGTGTTGTGGGTGGTGAAGCCTCAACAAGCTAAGATTCTAAATGTGGTGGATGTATCCTATGGGAGAGAAAATGGTTTCAATAAAGCGATTAGCATGGACTAGTGGTTAAACCTAGGGAATATAACATGTAGTTTATGGCCGGGGAAACTGGGGAACTCTTGTTGACCAGGGGGATTTTAAAGAAATAGAGGAAGTTATAAATACTGTGTTGAATCATTTCAAGATCGAAAATCCATAGAATGGTTCTCGAATTTCATTGTCTACATGTATACTAATTTACGCCCTAATGGCCAGACATACAAGAATTGATACCCATGAGCGTCCAAATACCTAGCCCAGCCAGAGTTCGAGCATTCGATCCTCATGGAGTGTCCAATTCGTTCAAAGTGATTTCTTCTGAAATTTTCACAAATTTATACATTGGACAAAGAATCTCATATCATTAATCTATTCCTAGTACTTGTTCTTCTCTGTGCAAGTCAAAGAGAGACGTCTCTCTTATCTATTTTCTTTCATTTGAAGTAGGGTTTATCTTCATATAACTTACGTACGCTAAGGTTTACATACCCCATGGGATTCAAAATCTAAACTTCTTCCAATTTCCATAGGATTCATTCCATTGACCTACTAAAACGTCCCAATTCTTATGCCAATTGATGATATAATTTGCCAAATCCAAAGGATTTTGGATCTTTTTTTTCATTTTTTTTCATTCTTAGTTATTTGATTTTATGTCTATTCTTTGGTTTGGTTAGTAATTAGATTTTCGTTTTTTGTTTGTTGATATTTGCATGCATTCTTTTCAATGCATATATAGTAGTGATAATATTAATAAGAGTCATTTGGGATAACAACAAAGAGAGATGAATTATGACAACAACAAGGGCTATTCAATTCACATAACACTTGGATTAGAATTGAAATAAATCAAAAGACTTGGGTTCTTTTAATATTTGTTCCTAAGCTTTACTTGGGTTCCTAAATTTTACTTGGGAAGGTCCATAGGCCCTAAGTGTTAGAATCATTCTCTGATACCATATGTAAAACCCATGCAGGATGCAGGATCTTAAAAAATTAACCTTTCATTAAATATATACACAATAACAACTTTGTCTTAGCATTATTTCATTGATTTTCATTTACACAATTCTTCTACATTTGCTCAATCATAAATCTAGATAACATCATAAAATAAGTAATATGTTAACTCTATGATTTAGAACTTAAAACAAAAGTATATACAAAATATCAATAACCAAATACCACCGAAAAATACCTCCTTCTTAGCTTGTCGAAGCTCATCAGTTGTAATGTATTCCTAGGCACTTTCAAGCATCCTTTTCCCTCTTTACCAGAGTGAAACAACAGAATCCTCCCAGCAAACTAGGAGCCTAGATGGCTTCCTAGCTCCAAGAAACCTTTTAGTTTCTTGGCCCTCTATCCTCGTAACTCCAAGAACAACAAAGTACAAATTCTCAAACAAAACCATCAAAAGAAATATATCTTCCAAAGATTTCACAACCTCTCATCATGCTCAAATCTCCCAATCCCCCCTTTCTCACCACTTCTTCTCCCTATTTATCAAGTTTCCATACACCCTTCCCAAAGTCTTTTCAACCACCCTCATTATTATCCATGAACCTCCCTTATCTAGTTTTTTGGGAAAATATTAAAATAAAACTAAAATACAAATGACTTGTATTAAACAACAATAAATAAAATAAAAAGTATTTCCAGCTAATAAATGTAATTTGACAATTTTCCCCAAAATGTACATAACACCCCACCATGCTCATTTAATTCATCATGCCCACCATCTATCAAAGTCAAGAAGGTATTTAATGCTTCTAAATATTTTGCATGTAATATAATTTACATATTTAATAAACATTCAATTAAATAGTTAATAATTTACTTTAATAATTAATACATTAATTAATTGTACTAGTGTACATAGGTAGGGTATGTGTGCATAGCTAGCGGACACATATCTCTAGCGGACACATATTGCCTCTGGTGTATAGTTCTTATATGATCACCAAGACATTTAGGACAACAGATCAAGTAATGCATCATTTAATAATCTTAATGATCAAAATTACACCAATTCATCAATAAATCATTATCACACTTAAAATATCAATAGGAAATCAAAGAGGGTTTTAAGCATGGTAGGAACCGAGTGAGTAAACAATAGTCGCATCTATAATCCCCAATCAGTATTCTCAACCAACATAGAAACATCCTTCCTTCCTAAACTACTTTCATCTTTCATCCTATCCTTTCCTTTGTGGACTAAGCTGGAGCGTTAACTATATTGACCTAACTCTAGATAGAACTCGTAAGTGAAAGTGTCATACATCTCGACCAAGCTTCCCCAACAGGCAACTAGCAGTCACCATCACATGTCTAGGGGAGCGTGACTTCACACATCCCTCCCACGACTCTAGGTTTCGGAGGATAAATGGTGGGAAATACCTCCACCCCTCCTTATAGAACTAAGGTAAATACAACTAGCAGTCATCATCACACGTCTAGGGGGGCATGACTTCACACAACCCTCCCATGACTCTAGGTTTTGGAGGATAAAAAATGGGAAATACCTCCACTCCTCCTTATAAAACTAGAGTCAACACCCTACATCAAGCCCTATTGTGCAACTACTGTTCTTAGAGTCACGTCATCAAACAACCACTCTAGGGAAGTTGTGTGTCCTGTCAAAACCACACTCACCACAAATCGTGGCAATATTTTGAATCAAAAATTAAATAATAAGTACAACATATCGCATATATTGTCTTCTTGATATCTACGATATCCAAGTCACCTCAACACTATAGTCATTTGGCTATCGCATATCTCATTAACCTGCAAGTTAATTCACCAATAACTCATATCTATGCATATACATAATAATTTCATATAAGGATCCATATCTGTATTGACGTTCAATTTAAGAAATGCATGTTTATTTTTATCATGCCTGACATATCTTATGCATTCACATCATAACTTGAACTAGTATCCACGTACATAAATTCCACATTTTAACTTGCATGTTTAAACAAACCAAAGAGCTATCATCATCATGAATATACAACAATGAAAGTAATATCATGCAAGCCATAATTAGGTCAAGATGTACATATCTCAAATATCTATCCCAATCTAACTGAGCCCAAAAAAATGTTAAGGATTGAATTACTAAGATGAGTAAGAAATCAATGTTCTAACTCCCTAAAGCCCAAGATATGGGGTGTTACAATCGTCCTACTACATTGCAACTTGTGAGCTTCAACAAGCTAAGGAGGAGGCATTTTTTCATGGTATCTTTTTGTACTTTTGTTTAAATTTTTAAGTCTTAGATTTAATATCTTACTTTATCCATCTCATTATTTATATTTATCATTGATAAAATGTAGAAGACTTGTGGAAATTAAAATCACTAAAATTATGTTAAAAGAAAGTTCTTATAGAATATCTATTTAATGACTAACTAAAAAAAATTAGCATCTTATGGATGGTTGTTACATTTGATATCAGAGTGAGGTTTTGTGCACTATAGGCCTAGGGATATGAACCATTTTTGTGTTGTGTTGTGCTTCAATTAAAGCTATACACTTGTTTTAGTTTTCGAAACGAGTCCAACATCCTTGTTTCTTATGCTTATGTGCAATAAAAAAAGGATTTAGAATAGTAAATCTAAATCGAAATATGGTAAGGATTGTTTATTTGAAATCTAGCTCATCATTCTTGTAAAAAGACACACTTCAACAATCTTGTAGCATTTTTATGACAGGTACAAAAAAAACTATATTTATAAATTGATAACATGTAATTTTGTTAGTATGTCTAAACTATTCCAAATAGTGGTAGATTTGTTAGGATCAAATGGTTTATTGAAATATATGTAAATTAATATTATTTAAAAACAAGGGAAAACAAGTCATTACAACCCATAAATAAAATTAGGACCCATATAAAGAGGTTAATTATCTTATATTGTTCCCAAAATATAAACATAAAGAGAAACCAAGCTTCCATGGCTACCTAATATTTCAATCTAGAACCTTGTCTACGTAAAATAAATATAAATATAAACCAAATATTCTTAAACATAAAAAATGGACATTCCTATAAGGATGAATCCCTATGGACCTACAATAAACATAAATGAAAAAAATGTTATTGAGCACAAGAAAAATGCACGATCCTAGAAGGAAGATTCTCTATGGAAACAAAACTATATTAATTTGGAGTTCTTATAACTAAACAAAGAACTTATAATGTATTTGGGATAAAAAAAAATAATATATTTATATGAGTAAATTGTATAACACACTTCCCATTAATGTGAACTTGGGAGAGGTACTATAAGACTTTCCATGAATTTTATAAGACTTCCCATGAATTTTAATATGTATTCTCCTATTATTCCCCCACCCCTATTTGGGAGAGTTACTATAAGAGGCTACCATTGTGTTATTGTTATTTTTTTTTGTGTTGTGAGTGCACAATGTTACTCTTATTTTTATACGATAAATTTCTTCTTTATTAAAATAATATAAAATGTAGAATAAATAATTTTGTATTTGTAAAGTGTAGCTATGTAAATACAAAAGTCTATCTCAAAACAAATTTAGGGTGTATGAACATCAAACCCCTTAAAAAATAATTGAACACAAACTATATGCCATTTATTGCATGGAAATTGATTTCTTACAATGCTAATTGAAAAAATGGTTCCTTATTGCATACAAATATGGAATCTAGCCTCTAAAAGGGAAAATAGAACCAAGTTTTAAATGTGACCATAACAACTTATAAAGCTGGAAAAATTAATAAAATGGTTCCTTATTGCATACGAATATGGAATGTAGCCTTTAAAAGGGAAAATAGAACCAAGTTTTAAATGTGACCATAACAACTTATAAAGCTGGAAAAATTAATATTGTAAAAATACTAGTTATAATATTCATAGAAAAGTTGATTTTTTGTTTTACAATAAATATATTACTAAAAGAATTACTAAAAGAAAAGAAAACCATAACCTAAGAGAGGTTGTTTAAATACTAACGATAATATTCATAAAAAAAATTCGTTTTTTTGTTTACAATAAATATATTACTAAAATAAAAGAAAATCATAACCTAAAAGAGGTTGTTATTTTCATAGTTGAATTAACAACCATGAAATGTCCATTTAAATCCAACCTATTCACTTATGGAAGCCATAGAAAAGAAATATGAAGTTAGAATATTTAAAAAAATATTTTAATTTTTTTTTCAATCATATTAAAAAAAAAAAATCTTTATGTGTATATATTAAATAAACAAATTATATATATATATATATATATATATATATATATATATATATATATATAAACTAAAACATAAACATTATATATTTTTATATATAATATATTCAAAGCTATAACAATTCTAGTTAAATAAATGTTTAAGGTTTATTAAGTTTAATTAATTAAATAATTAATTGTCCTAATGTATATTAGTTAAATAATGATTATTTATTAATAATATTATTTATTTATTTATTTATTGTTTAATGTATATTAAATAATTAATTAATTAACTTATTTAATGTTTGGATAACAAATTAAAGTTTAATAAATTTTAATTTATTTAATAGAAAACTTAACGTATTGAGGGATGGTTGACATTGAATGGAGGGATAAGGCATTGAATGGAGGGATAAGGTGGTTGGCATTGAATGGAGAGGCGGTGAATGGACGGGGGGATAGGAGGGGGAAAGGACATTCGAGAAGGGGCACTTTTGGATTTGAGGGGCAGGAAGAATTTTGGGAGAGGGGGGGAGATTGTATTGGAGCAATTTTCCAGGGGAGGGATTGAAAGATTGCATTTTATGGTTTTAGGCTAGACAAATTTGTTGGACTGTTATAGGGGAGCATCGGTTGCTAAGAGTTTTGGGCTCGGGGGCCAGTAATCCTCACAGAATCCTAGAGCTAGGGAGCCAGATAGGCTTTGTTCCTAGCTTCCAGGGAGGAAAGATTCAGTTTTGGGCAGAGTTTGGGCAGAGCAGTGAGGACAGACGGAGTTGGGGAAACAACATCACTGAGAGGTATTTATGCCATTATCGATATGATAGTTCACTATTTTACTATGTTGTGTATGTTTAATTATATATATATATATATATATATATATATATATATATATGATTTATATATCACGTTGCTCACTCATAATTTGTTGAACCATGAATTGTTCGTTTGTTAGTTGTTGAATATAAAAATGTAAAAAAAATATTATAATATAAATTTTATGCTTAAATGTATTAAGTTTTAGGTTCTATTAGCAGGACACTACACATGGTATCAGAGCCCTCGTTTAAAATCTGGAGCCAAGGGCCTACCTACCCACCCAGAAATTTAAACAAACCCCACAGAGAAATTTAAACAACTTCTAATTAGTTATATTGAAACCCTGAATAAACTATATAGGGAAAATATGTATAGAAAGCATCCCTGAAAACCTGCAACCTGGAACCCCTTAATTAGATATAAATCTGAGCTCAAGCTCCAAGCAACCTGCAAGCCGAAAAAAAAAAAAAAAAACTTTAAACACTTGTTTTTAAATAAATAGATTCATCTGTATATTGAAATATGAGGAGGAATTATAAAAAAATAAGAGAACAAATATATATATATATATATTAAAAAAATGGTGGGCAAGAGGCCCACCTCCAAGTTTCAAAGCTGCAACCTCCATGGTATCTGAATCCCCTTTTTGGCCGAGTAGGATCACTAATTGCATTAGTATATAGCACAATTCTATACAATTTTTAGTATGCAATGCCTTCATAAAGCCATCTTCATATAATCGTCCATATTTCCAAGTTCGACGAGATAAATTCTGAGCCAACTGGGTACACTCACACTCCTTCATGATTTTATTCAATGCTTCTAGATCAGATATACACCTACCATACCCTAACCATTCTAACAATTTATTATATTTTATATTATATACCCTGCAAATCGTTGAAAAATGACGGTAGGAATGCAGACCAGTATAAGCACAACGTATTAATGCTAACATGTTCAACATTCCAAAGTCAACTCGTGCACAATCAATCACATTATAAAATATTCTAGCACTTGAATTTATCAATAAAGTTTTATTTATTAAAATGGATTGTATTCCGTTGATTGTTCCCTCATCAATTGAGAAGTTCAAACCGGGGAAATCAAAACCATAGCCAGTGCTCAAGTTAAGCACAAGTCACAAGCGAG
>ML785203.1:302488-334539 GCA_009831015.1 Picea engelmannii | reverse complement strand
CCAACAAGACTCGAACCTTCGACTATTTAGCACAAAGTATTCCACATAGTGTGTTAACCATGTTTTGGTTGAGTACCAAAATGCTCGTTGTTTCCCCTCTCTGTTTTTCCAAAATTCTCCCAGCCAAGCCTTCAACACAACACAACAAAGCCTTCGTGACTTCACGATGGTCTGTAACGAAGCCTCTGCAGCGCTGAGATGTGTCATGGACCCAGCCAAGCACCTGCAACACAACACAATGCAAGTTAGAAAACAACAATTCAAGCACCCATACATAAGTCAAACAACAAAGCCCAACACCCAATACCAAACACTAAGCCAAATGGAGAGCCCACAAGGTGTATTATTTGTGCACAATGCATCTCCACCAGAATCAAACCGAGACCTCTCCACCAAGCTCGATGCATGAGACTAGAGTGAAGATAGGAGAGGGAAAGCACCAATAAAAGCTACAACACAGTCACCAAACCCCAAAGATGTCACAAGGAAGCATTAACCTAACACAACAACACATAGTCCAGCGCACCAGCACCAACCCACGCGACCTGCAACCACAACACACGGTAAAAAAAAAACATAAGTCACCAAAACCAAGCGAAAGCACCAAGCCAAGAGAACCTGCCATCAAACAATGCACTGCATTGTAACACTTTCTAGACTTATCTCGTCGCCAAGAGTAGAAGGAATGACCATGGCGACTGACCATGTAGCCAAAGGTCTCGCAAGAAGAAAAGATTGAGGAAAAGAGAAATTAGGGTTAAGATAGAGAGTCGGGAGTATGTGTAGGGTTGTGGGTAGTGATGATTGAGGAAAGGGGGCACGTGGGTCTCATGCGAGGACCCACGATGCGTGTTTCATAATTTAATTATTTTATATTTTATATTTATTGTTTTAAGTTAATTAATTAATTATTTTTTTTTAATAAATAAAAATTAATTTATTTACTATCATTGCTTTAAATTATTATTGGATTTAAATTATTATTGATTAGATTAGTTAAATTTGAATCATTTAAAAAAAAAATAAACAATTTTTTTTTTAATATATTTAAATTTATGTTTATTTAAATTTAGGTTTAAACTTATGTTTAAAATATATTTTAAAATATATTTAAAATTAGGTTTAAACTTATGATTAATATATATTTTAAAATTATATTTAAACTTAGGTTTAAAATTATATAGGTTTAAACATATATAAGTCCATTAGTTTAAACATAGATTTAAATTTAGGTTTAAACATATATAGGTTTAAAACTAATGTGATTAATTCATTAGTTCTTAATAATTAATCAACATTAGGTAGAAAATCATATTAATTAGTTTTAAATGAAAATTTTAAAGACTTAGACCAAGATAAGCGGGAGGGGGTTTCATGCATGTTAGGAAAGTAAGCTAGAGGAATTGACGAGTGTGGTGCAATTCTAGCATAGCTACCAGGAGAGGGAGTCAGTAGTTTTCTTAGGCAGTGACACCAATCTTAGATGCTTTAACTTTAACCTAGCCACCTCCCTTAAAGAGAGTAACGTCTGTTTATAGACAAGTAAACAAAAACATACGCCTAACCCTGTTTTCTAGTCTAAGTTGCGCAAATGTGAAATGTCCTTGAACTCACCCTGACAACTTTGGTTGATGCAGATTAAATTATACATGATGGTTAGGACTCGAGGAAATTGAGGTAGAGGGGCATCGTCGTAGGGACCGCCAGCGCCGCCACCACCATCGCATGAACTAGCTCTCATACTGCGCTCTTTGAAGGCCATAAATGAGATTTTAAAGGGGCATCAACTAGTAGGGATCGAAGTGGATCCCCCACCATTTGGAATGGGTAATCTAGAAGCATCTGTGGATTCAAGGGGACGACCTTCACCCAAAGACATCACTAGAGAACTGCAGAAGATCAAACTTCCAGAGTTTGCTGGGGGTCGTGCCAGTGAATGGGCCGAGGCATGGTTGGAAGGCATGACAAGGTGTTTTTCCTTAAGAGACTATGCATCCACTTCAAAGGCAAAGGTAGCGATTTTTCAGTTGAGAGACAATGCCTTGAACTGGTGGGGCAACTTGGAAAGGCAACTGCATCTTACCCCGGACACCGTATCTTAGGAAATTTTCAAGGAGAGGTTCTGAAGGAAATATCTACTAGCTTACTATGAGGAACAACAGGTGGGAGCATTTCATGCTCTAGTACAGGGAAACGGGACCATAGAAGAATATGAGATCATGTTTATGGAATTGTTCAAATATGTTTCATACATGGATAATGACCAACGACAAGCAGAATGCTTTGTTTATGGGTTAAACCCTAAGATAAGGGCTATGGTGATATATGGAAACCATCTTCAGTAACAGAATCATTGGAAAATGCATGTTATGCGGAGGAGCACTTGAACTTGAATGGAGGTACGAGACCGACCTTTCTGCATTGTCTTGGATTCGTGGGGAAGGCCCCTAGGAAATTTCCCAGGGGAGGGGGCTCAAGGCCACCTCCATATGGTAATAGAGTCGCACCAAGGATAGTAGCCGTAGGGATTTCAATGGCAGCAAGTGCAGCATCCCGTTCATCACCAATGATGCAGGCAGGTCCACATCCATATCAGGGAGTAGCTAGTAGGGGCAGGGGTTCTAGGGGAAGGAAATCATTTCAAAGACAGTCACAGAATAGTGTGTAGGTTCAATCTCATGTTACCTATTGGGGATGCAGAGGATCCCGTTACTAGCGTGATTTCCTAGAGTTACAATCAGGATTTGTGCATAGAGAAGGAAAAGCCCCGATGGGAAGAGCAAGTGACAGCCACCAGATTTACACAGCAGTTAATAATCGCCAAGTAGAACATCAATCCACAGTGGTGGAGTCATCAGGTACACTAAATCATATCAATGCTAAGATTTTATTTGACTCTGGTGCTACAGATAGTTTCATTTCACCATCTGCACTAGAAAAGAGTGGGTTGGCCACCTACGGGCATGATGACTTTAAACAAGTCGATATGTCTTCGGCGGAAAAACAAGAGGTAGGACCTAGCGTTGATAATTGTATAGTAGACCTAGGAGTGTGTACTACCAGGTTGAAGGTATACGTCACTGCTCTCGGGACGTATGACCTAATCATTGGAATGGATTTGTTAGAAGCTAATCAAGCTTTGGTTGATTGTTTCACAAAAAGGGTGCTTTGTGTCGACGATGAAGGAAGACCAGTAGATATCCATGGTGTACGGAGACGGGTGTCTCTACGCTTTATCTCAATGATGAAGTTTAAGTGGTGCTTGAGGCAAGGGTGTCGACTATATGTAGTGGAAGCAGTGAATGAAGGGAAGGGATCCTCCTTGGATCAGTACCCGGTATTGTCATAATTTAAGGATGTTTTTCTGAACGAGTTACCAGGGTTACCTCCTGAGAGGGAGTTTGATTTTACTATTGAGCTAGAACCTGGTGCAGAACCAATTTCCAAGAATCCATATTGGATGACAGAGCCAGAACTTTGTGAGTTGCAAATGCAGTTGAAAGAGTTACTGGACTTAGGGCTAATAAGGCCCAGTGTCTCACCTTTGGGTGCACCAGTAATTTTTGTAAAGAAGAAGGATGGTTCCCTATGATTATGTATAGATTACAAGGACTTGAATCGTGCTATAGTGAAAAATAGGTACCCAATACCGCGAATAGATGACCTCTTTGATCAGATGAAAGGAGCAACGATATTCTCAAAAATTGATTTGTGATCAGGGTATCACCAATTAAGGATTAAGGAAGGAAATATTCCTAAAACTACCTTTCGAACTCAGTTTGGACATTACGAGTTCGTCATAGTACCTTTCGGATTGACCAATGTGCCAGCAGTATTCATGAGCCTCATGAATGGCGTATTCCTGAAGTACTTAGACCGTTTTGTACAAGCCTTTCTAGATAACATCCTCATCTTTTCCAAAAATGAAATAGAGCATGAAGAACACTTACGAGTGGTGTTGTCCTTCCTTAAAGAGAACAAAGTGTATGGGAAGTTGTTGAAGTGTTCCTTTTTCTAGAAATAAATTCACTATTTAGGACATATCATTTCTGGTGAAGGAATCTTTGCGGACCCGGAAAAGGTAAAGGCCATTATGGAATGGCCAGTGCTGAAAAATGCCCATGAGGTAAGAAGCTTCATGGGGCTAGCAGTTTATTATCAGAGATTTGTGGAGGGGTTCTCTAAAATAGAGAAACCCATCACCACTTTGTAGTGCAAGGGGGTCAGGTATGACTAGACAGAAGAATGTGATAGTGCATTCATCAAACTTAAGAGGTTACTAACTAGTGCGCCAATTCTACGAGTGTTGGATATGGAAAAGGACTTCATAGTCTGCATGGATTCCTCGAAGAAAGGGTTGGGGGCCATGATAATGCAGGATGGAGGAGTGATAGCTTATGTGTCAAGGAAGTTGAAGAAACACGAAGAGCTTTATGCTACTCGTGATTTAGAGTTGGCAGCTGTAATGCTAGCTCTGAAACTTTGGAGGCACTATCTTGTGGGGCGAAACTTTAATCTCAAAATAGACCATAAAAGTTTAAAACATCTCTTCACTCAAAGGGATCTGAATGCCAGGAAAAGGCGATGGAGTGAGTTTATGAGTGAGTACGATTTTGGTATTTCATACATCAAGGGAAAGGAAAATGTGGTTGCAGATGCCTTGAGTAGGAGACCACGTGTCTTCTCCTTGGTACCCTTAAAGGTCAATCTAAGGGAACGTGTGTTGACACAACTCCAAGGAGACAATTGGTATTTAAAGGTTACTTCAAACCTCCATAGTGGGAGGCAATTAGATCCAAAGTATGAAGGATATATTATGGAAGCAAACGGATTGTTAATATATCGAGGAAGGATGTACGTCCCCGAAGGTTGGGATATTCGAAGCATCATACTAAAGGAAGTCCATAGAGCACTTTATTCTGTGCATCCAGGTGTGAAGAATATGTACGCAGACATGAGGAAGCTCTTCTTCTGGGTAGGCATGAAGCACAATGTAGTCCATTTCATCGCCAAGTGCCTAGAGTTTCAACAACTGAAAGCCGACCACCACCACCCGACAGGCCTCCTACAACCATATGATGTTCCTATGTCCAAGTGGGAAGTCATCTCTATGGATTTTGTTGTGGGGTTGGCACTCACATCTGATAGACACAATGTCATTCTTGTGATAGTTGATAAGTTAACCAAGAGTTCTCATTTTATTCTGGTTAGAGACACTTACAATGTCACTGATGTGGCACACTTGTTTGTAAGTGAGGTCATCCGTTTGCACAGGATACCTAAGAAGATCATTTCAGATAGGGACTCCAGATTCACTTCTAGGTTTTGGACAAGTTTGTAGTCAATGTTGGGGACTCAGTTGAACCTAAGCACAAATTATCATTCGGAAACAGATGGGAAAACTGAGAGAGTAAATCAAGTCATGGAAGACATGCTTAGGATGTATGTCATGGATAATCAAACCCTTTGGGAGAAGTACCTACCTTTGGTAGAGTTCACCTACAATAACAGTTTTCATAGCTCCGCCGGAATGCCACCCTACGAAGCTCTGTATGTAAGGGCATGCAGAACGTTGTTGAGTTGGGATAGATTAGAAGATCGAGTAACACTTGGGCCAGAATTGATTCAAGATATGGAGGAACAAGTGATTCAAATTAGGCAGAGACTAAAGGAAGCACAGGATAGACAAAAAAGTTATGTGGATGCACATAAGAATGATCGAAGTTATAAAGTGGGAGATCGAGTTTTCATTCGTATTAGGCCTAATAAGAGTACAATTCGCTTCGAGAAGGGGACAAAGTTGTCACCTCGATTTATAGGACTGTTCAGAATCCAAGAGAAAATTGGACCCATTGCCTATCATCTCGTACTACCACCCCACTTTCATAAAACTCATAATGTTTTTCATGTATCTGTTCTATGTCATTATGTTGCTAATGAATCACATAAACTAAATTGGAAAGAATTGCTGGTATCGGACGTGGGAACCCTCATGATAGAACCGTTACGCATATTGGACCGTAGATTCTGACAGCTCAGGAACCGTTTGATAGATCAATTTAAGGTCTAGTGGGACAAGTATAGTTCAGGATATGCTACTTGAGAATATGTTTCTCGAAGGTTGGGTGTATGTAACACCACCTTTTGACTTAGACAGCAAGGATTACCTAAGGCCTAAACACATTTATTTTCTATTCACAGTGAAAGTATTAAATGATACACTTGAACTTTTAAGACGTATGAACCTTTATGAATGTTTAAATGTATTTGAATAATGATGGATATGATGCGATATATTGTGAGAATGTAAATTTTATGAATGTTTAAATGTTATTGATGATGATGGATATGATGCAATATATTGTGAGAATATAAATTTTATGAATGTTTAAATGCTATTTGAATGATGTTGGATATGATGCAATCTATTATGTGAATGATAATTCTATGAATGGGTAACGTTAATTGAATTATGGGATATTATGAGATCTATTTCTAACTTGAAAATTTGATGTTAAGTTGTTGGTACAGGGATACCAAATTGAGATTTTAGTTATATGCAATTACATGATAATAATGCATAGATGCGTATGAGTTTGTGTTACAGACTAATCTGCAGGTCATTAGGCTATGAAATAGCCAAGGGATAATGATAATGAAAGTGGATGTCGTGACCACTGATCGAGAAACAGTATGGTATGAATCTTTGTATGTGAAATTATATTGGTTTGGATGCATTTCTATGATATGTGAACCAGTGCATGATTTTAGATGGTGAGACTGACCAAAACTGAATAGAAGATGACAAAACTCCCAGCAACATGGTGCCACTGTACATTCCATTGTAGGGTGTGGACCCTAGTCATGATTAGGAGGGGTGGAGCCATTCCTCACCATCTATCCTCTGAAACCTGAAGTCATGGGAGGACAGTGTTAGCTCACGCTCCCCTAGACATGTGATGATGACTGTCAGTTGCCTGCTAGGGAAGCTTGGTCAAGATAGTGACACTTCCGCTTACAGGTTCTATTTGGGGTTAGGTTAATATAGTTGATGCTCCAATATAGTCCAGCAAAGGAAGGATAGGAATGGAATATGGGAGTAAGTTAGGGAGGAAGGATGGGTATAAATAGTTGAGAGTGTATGGAGATTTGTCTTATGGTGGAATTTATTGTTTTTCCTTCTGAAAAGAAAATGCATATATATGAATATTCATAATTATGTAACTAAACTACAATTGTCTAAATAACATTGTTGAGCTAGATAATTGTAATTAAAGGATTTCACAAACATTTGATTGGTTTATTGTCTTTTATAAAATGAATGAATTGGATGCATATGGAAATTACTATAGAGATGGTAGTTATTGTTATTAGTACATGCATGAGACTTGTATGTACTAGCTACACATGCATTTCTTGCACATGTACACTAGTATGTATGAGTTTTCTTGGCTTACTTATTGATAATGTCAGTTATTTGTTATGAATGTGTGAAACATGTTTCTTTTCCCTTGTATCATAAAATACTTTAACTTCGAGATGAAGTTTCTTGAAGGGTGGGTGTATGTAACAACCCTAGTTAAATAATTGTTTAAGGTTTCTTAAGTTTAATTAATTAAATAATTAATTTTCCTAATGTATATTAGTTAAATAATGATTATTTATTAATAATATTATTTATTTATTTATTGTTTAATGTATATTAATTAATTAATTAATTAATTAACTCATTTAATGTTTGGGTAACGAATTAAAGTTTAATAAATTTTAATTTATTTAACAGAAAACTTAACCTATTGAGGGATGGTTGGCATTGAATGGAGAGGTGGTGAATGAACGGGGGGATATGAGGGGGAAAGGACATTCTAGAAGGGGCACTTTTGGATTTGAGGGGCAGGGAGAATTTTGGGAGAGGGGGGGAGATTGTATTGGAGCATTTTTCCAGGGGAGGGATTGAAAGACTGCATTTTCTGGTTTTAGGCTAGAGGAATTTGTTGGACTGTTACAGGGGAGCATCGGTTGCTTGGAGTTTTGGGCTCAGGGGCCAGGAATCCTCATAGAATCCTGGATCTAGGGAGCCAGATAGGCTCTGTTCCTAGCTGGAAGGGAGGAAAGATTCAGTTTTGGGTAGAGTTTGGGCAGAGCAGCGAGGACAAACGGAGTTAGGGAAACAACATCACTAAGAGGTAATTATTTCATTATCGATATGATGGTTCACTATTTTACTAAGCTGTGTATGTTTAATTTTATATATATGATTTGTATATCAGGTTTCTCACTCATAATTTGTTGAACCATGAGTTGTTAGTTTGTTAGTTGTTGAATATAAAACTGTAAAAAAAATATTATGATATAAATTTTATGCTTAAATGTATTAAGTTTTAGGTTCTGTTAGCAGGACACTGCAAAAGCTAAGCTAATATAGTTATAAAACGTTAACCAACATAAATAATTTTTGAAATGGATGGGTTAAAAAAAATCTAATATAATAATTAAGTTAAAACAACTTTTCTAAGGATGGGTCGATGTGAGCATGCACCTTATCATCGGTCATGGGTTGAACCTTTCACACCCATCAAAATTCAAACCTGGTGTCTCTCACAAAAACCCCGAAAGCCAAGCCACTTCAATTAAAAAATGTGAGAAAATGCATGATTAAACCTATTAGAACCAACTGAAACCCCACTAAGTTTGCAGGTTAATGATCATTTTGAAAGCCATAAGAAGACAAAAGAAATACTAAATTAAAATTTCATTGAATAGATATATAAATGAGAATATCGTTGCTCAATCCTCTTTGTGGTGAAATTTAAACCTCGAAAGGTAGTCCATGGTCGATTTCTTGGATCATTTAGAAAATATGTTTTTAAATCCCCATGAGCATGGCTGCAGCATTTGGAGGCCATCCATAGGATGCTACTCTCCCTTGTGAGTACGTAAACCTTGGATCTAAAGAACAACATTACCATTTCTAGGTTCAAATTATGCATGGCTCCAAAACCTCGATGGGGCCATGCCCTTTTCTCGCTCACTACAAACCATGACTGCATACCCTCGAAAGCCAAAGTCATCATCGTGAATCCTAGTCACCTATGCAGAGAAATATGGGGTAAAATCATGAAGATGGGTAAAACTTTTGTGAGAATCAGGTCTCCAAAATTCCTAGCGGCATTTTTTCGGCCGAAAGATAGGATTTTTCGACCAAAAGTTCACACGTCAAATCTAGCAGCGCCCTCAACAATCATGTACAAGATTTTTTGGATGAATTTTTTTCCTACAGTAAGCATATTTCGACCGAAATAATATTTCAGTTGAAAACTTGCAAATGAGATTGTTTATAGGAAAATGTGAATTATCTCCATCTTACTTGAACTTTGGAGGTAGCAGACTCCTGCAAATACTCATAATTTTATTTCGGAATTGATACCAACATTTTTAAAATTGAATCTACTTTCATTGTATATAATTTCTTTTCATTTTCATTGTTTTTGTATAATTTTATTTAGTTTTATAAAAATATCACTCCATAATATTTTCAGGTGACATTATGATTAAGTGAAAGGAAAAATCCATATCTCAAACAATAGATAGTGGAAAATTATGGAAAATTTATATTCAAAATCCTTAAATTGTTCTCTTCAAAAGGGTATTTTTAGATTTTAGTTCTAAGTAAAAATTAAGATACATACATGATGGGGGAAAACATATGTTTAAAATATGCAACCTTTTTAGATTCATGAACTTCAAAAAATTCTAGAAATTATAAAATTTAGTCATCATATTCAAAACTATAGTCATCAAAAAATAGAGTCTTTGTAGATTATTATTTTTTAACAGAAACTCGGAAAAATATATTAAAAGTGTGGATGAATCCATTGATTTACAAAAGAGGGGCCATTACAGGCCTTCGAGAAGTAGAGAGTATGACATTTGGAGGACTTGAAACAAAAACAATTTTCATGGTTCATCCTCCTTCCCTAACAAAATTGTTGTGATTGTACTTCAGCGAGTACAATTGATAGAAGATACCATTTATAAATAACGAGAAACAAAACATGACAGAATAAAATTTAAAGGGCTCAACTACCCGATTCCAATTTGATCTATTGTTTCTCTAGAATTGCTTCTTGATGAGGCTCATTGAGATCCATAATATGATTCACTGACACTGAATTTTCATTTTTGGAAGATCCCTGTTGAATTTTAGGGTTGCTTGGTTGATGTTGCACTCCTTCCAGCTAGCCCAAACGATGTTGCAATGTCTCCATGATGTTCCGTTGTTCCTCATTCTGGCTCCTTTGAGCATAACTCTCATCTTGGAGTCTCTCTATCATGTAACTATGTTGGGACAAAGTTTCAAGTTCAAATGTCCTGGTGGAGCTGAGAGCTCCCAGTTGAATTCTCATCCTACGATAGCCTATGCATTCTTCCTCAATTGAATTCTCATCCAATTGTCCAGAATCCATGAAGAGGTCTTTACCACCCTGCATAACTTTGGGCGTTGAGTTGCTTTGAAATCTCCAATCTATGTCCAAACTGCTAGGGAAGCCATTGAGCTGCAGAGAGAGGGTAGGACTTTGGAAAGAGGAGGAAGCAGGTGATTCTGGAATACATAGAAGCCACGGAAAGGGATAAATAATAAATCTATGTAAGGGAAGGTGCAGAGGCGAGTCCAAAGAGTCTAGAGTCTGCAGGAATAACTAAAACAAGCTCCGAGAGAAGCAAAGTTGAAACAGGGCTTGGTGACTGAAGAGAGTCAGGACCAGATGAGGAGGAGTCTAAAAGAACTGGGAGGGGAAGGAAAAGAAAAAATGAGCCCTATGAATTCCAGTCTGGGCATGGCGTATGCTAGGTGGGGAGAAAAGAAAGGACTTAAGGGTGAGGTGAGGAAAAATTAGGAAACTCTTAGTGGAGAAAAACTGGATAGAAAACGTTAAGGGGTGGCTAGAGAGACTTACCCAGACTTCTAAATGTATTTTTTCCTGCAGGGATGAGTACATGCCAGTAATACCCCATTTTTCGTTTAATGTTGAATTTGTGCCAGCTACAAATATTGTGAAATATTCCTTGTGTGATGTACCTTTGTCCTCCATGCTTCCAGACTTGGAGATGAACCTGACGTCACCTTGACTCTTAATCTGTTTGACTGGGCTGTCACATGCCTTGTTCATCTGTTATGGATCCTTGTGTTCCTCTCTCTCTCTCTCTCTCTCTCTCTCTCTATATATATATATATATATATCCATATACGATAGTATTATTCATTTGATATCGTATGGAAGGTATTACATTCATTACACGAGCTTCTTAATGTTACTATATATAAAAACATGTCCACTTAATACATCCCTTCACTCTAATGTATAGATATATTAACCATTATACATAGAGGTCATATTTCATTAGTTTTACTTTTAAAAAACTTAACAAGGTAACTACCTATATAATACATGCCAGTTGTGTTGCACAGGTTGCTCGGTACACAAGTGTTTTATCGTTTTAAAGGGTTGGTTTCCAGCTAGACATGACAGGTCGTAATGCTTAAAACCTGGTAAAGCACTTAACCCACCCTTAAACCCTAACTAAACAACGTGAACACCCACCTGACCTGGTGACATGGCCCAACACTGAATGTGTTTTGGTGAACTAGATTAAATGCAATGTTAAGTCTATCCATAAACTCATTAATCCTCTGGTCGAACAATTAAGGGTGGTCCTACATGTACTGGTTAGTTATATTACCATGCCCAATGTGGGCACTCCATGTTCATTTGATCAAATGGCCTAGGTACTGTGAGAACCCTATCACCATTACTCTGCACTGGGAAGGATTCTAGGTGGAATTTGTAACGTTTTCCCCTTTGGCTCTGTGTGTTTTGCGAAAAAATGCGCCAGCGTTAACCCTGTATGTTTTCCTCTGGATTTATGACCAACGACGTGGAGCGTCTTTCTCTATGTAATGAAAAAAGGGAGGCGTGAAACCTACTGTACCTGGTAACCCCAAAAGAGTCTTTGTCTCTTCTATTTTATGTAATAAGAAGTGGTTAGTTTGTAAGGGTAGTCATGATTGCAATTCCTCTATAATTGTCTCCTTTCGGCTCTTGGATTTGAATTTCTTTCCCTTTGCTTTCACTTAATCTCTTAATATCATTTACATCCATGCTTTGTGTGGCCTATCCTCCTTGGGTAAATCATGGTGAGTTACGCTATGGTAGGGTTAGCAGTTCTAGTGAGTGTAAACACCCTTTGTTCATAGTTTTCATTCGGGCTCTTTTTGAAGCTTATGCGGGGTGATTTAATATTCTAGTTCAAGATTTATTTCCCTTAATATTTAGGTAAGGGTCTGCTGGCATGTCGATAGACCGTGACCTCGTCCTTTTGTTTATCGTTTATACTTGTACATTGCTTAAGTTGTTCACGACATAAAATATTGCCCAAGATTCCGTGGTTAAATCCTTCTTTGTGTTTCTATAGTAACTTTTAATTTTCTTATGGTTTTACTGTGTGTAAAAAGTGCAGACTATTATTCCCCATTTTCCATACAACATATCTCCCGGATTCGTAAAAAGGAAAATATGGGCATGAACCCCGAACTATCGATCCTCTATTTGGGTGTTCACATCCCATAAACTTACTCTAAATTAATTCATCGGGATTTTACACTGTGCATACTCGTAATGTTGTTTCCTGTGTATGAAGTAGGGGTTTTCTTACCTATGTATGGAAATTCGTAACTGGGCCTGTAATAATTTCCTCTTAATTCCTTCACATTTCACATGTTTAAACAATAATCATGAAAGTCGTAAAGCTTCCCTCTATGTATAAATTCCACTAAAATTTATACAACATGTATTCTGATATAATACTCAACCCTAAGTCTTATGTTCTTGAATCTATGTTTTTAAACATTTATAATGTAATTTCTTCAGGTTACACTGAGACGAAAGGTTGAACCTTTCTTGTGCATTGTTTAATGCTTTTAGATAGTAAGAGTTTTCCTTGAAATTGTATGCATGCCTCTTAATGCTACTCATCTATGTATATAGGAGTCACTTACTCACAATGAATAATCATAAATAAATATATGATATTCCTTCTTCTGAAACCCTTGCAAATCCATGTACCTACCCAGCATTATAAAGAAAATCGGGAACTAGGTTTTTTGTATACCCAATGTATAGATTCACCCTTTTTTAGGATCCCCGACTGTATATTATGTGCATAAATTCTAAATCTATAAACTGGGGTTTAATATTCTGTGTAAGTAAGGAAATGCTTTTCCCACTGTTGGGTTGCAAAATTTTATCTACTTTTGATATATTTAACACTATAAATCTTACATCCCATAAAATGTCTTTAGCAATGTTAGATTTTATAACCTGTACAAATTTCTTATTTATGTGGGATTTATGACTTGTACCCTTCAAATTCTTACTGTGATAATTCGTCAATTTCATTCTCTATTTATGAAAATGTTATACTCAAATTTCATCACTTAATGATGGAGCCCTTGTCTTCTTTTGCGAGGGTACCCATTAGCTATTCCTGGGTCCACTCCTCCCCTTTGGATGGTCGACAGATCATCTCTCAAACACCAGTGGGGACTGCTTCTACGTCATATTTAAGCTAAGTATTATTTCATTTTATTAATATTTATTTTCATTTGATTACTTAACACACATTTTATTGAATCTGTCGATTTTCCCTTTGCAGGATTAATCAATTCAAAGGAAAAGGATCAAGGGGATCACCTTGCTCGAAAAGGTATTCAAGTTCCAACCCTTGCATTTAGTTAAAACTTTTGAAGTTTTGTTTATCAATGGTACAGGGTCCTTACCCTAGGGTACTCTACTGTAATAAGTTTGAACCAGAGTTTCCTGGCTGTACATATCATTGGTGATTTAATTCTTAATGAACATACAGGCTATTTAAAACCATTTAAACAAGTTTTTCAAGTATTTTAATGGTTGTTGTAGCTTGTATTTATGTACCATTGAAAATATTTGTTTATAGTTCTAATGTAATATAAGAAATATTGTTAATTTCATGCCTTTTGTATGACCTGATCACTGATAAATACTTATATTCTCAAGTAGATCAAGGATCGATAGAATCTTTCATTATATGAAACAACGTATGTCTGTATAACTCCCCGTATCTATACATGCATCTATATATATGTATTTACTTATAGAGACATATCTAAGTCATAAAGAAAATTGATTGTTCATTCTAGCATTTCCTTTACATGAAAACACATGAGTATATATACAAGTATATGTACAGTCAAGATTTAGGTAAAAACCACATCATAGGAACTCATTCTTCTACTAACAATTGAAATAAGTAGGATTTTATACATTCAATCAATCATTTATATTTTCACTAACATCACATAACCCATCACACCTCTAATGAGTTGTAATCAACATACTTTTAACTAGAAAATAAGTAAAGGTACCTATCTGAATAAAATTGATGCAGGAACACAAATGGAACAACCAAGTTCCACCCAACCATAGAACATAACAAACAAATTACTTGCTCCATTCACCCCCTAGCCTGACCATGAGTTCAGAAGAGAAAATTGAAAATGATCCTCTTTTGATATAGTCCTACCTTCAGATCAGAAAATTCCCTTTCCTCACACCAAACAGTGTTCATAACAAAAAGTAATATCCTTTCTCCAACATACTAAGCAACGTCTTGCCTCCTCCATATGTTGTATATCATAAACATCTTGTGCCTAGGTCTTTTTCCATCCTTGGGAATTTTCGCAGCTTTACAAATCCCTTATTTTCAGGGGCTTCTAGTGGTCAAATTCCTCATTTTCCACTTGTAAAAATAATCCCTGAGGTAACTCAAGTCTGTTCCCCACTCATGGAGTCATGGTCAGTTGTTTTCAACCTGGATGTTCCATTTGTCCTCCAATAATTAATACACAAAAATATTTGTCTTTTACATGTGTCACAATCAAAGAGTTAGTTGGGAAAATCAAATCTTTGTCCAATAGTCATAAATAATTAATTACAAATAATCAAATTCCAAATTCAGATTTGGCATAAACGGAAAAAAAATTCAAATACGAATTTGACAAAAACGAAAATTTATTCCTAAGTGCACACAGACTTTAATAATTAATTATTTTTGGGGATATTACATCCTCTCCTCCTTCAGTACAACACTATCCTCAGTGTTCATTCCTCTCTCAGAATAGGGTTGGATAATATTTCTACAAATCTTCCTCGAATTCCCAAGTGGCCTCCTTAGGACTAAAGTTCTTCCATTTCACTTTTACCTCGGTGATGGCTTTGTTCCGTAGTACTATTTATTTCCTGTCCAGAATGCGCAGAGGTTCCCCTTGGAAATCGCCTTCTAGTTTCACCCACACCATGTTCCAATTGATGATGTGAGTAGAATCATGAATATACATTTTCAACAAAGAAACATGAAAAACATTATGAACTTTTAAATTTGCAAGGAGTGTGAGTTGATATTCCATTGTCCAATTCGAGATAAGATCTCGAAGGGGCCACAAAACCTGGGAACCAACTTTGAACAGTTTCCTATCTTCAGTGAGGTTCTTATTGCTTTGAATTTAAAATACATGTGGTCTCCAACTTGAAATTCCTGGTGTCTCCTTTTCAAATATGCATAGATTTGTTGTATGTCTTGTGCCTCTTTTAAATTCGCATGTACCTTTCTTATCACTTTCTCCATTTCCTAGAGAATTTATGGTCCCATCATAAGTCTGTCAACTGGGTTATCCCAACTAATCAGAGTTTTACATTTTCTGTCACACAGTACTTCGAAGGGACTCATCTTAGCTGACGTATGATAGCCATTATTGTACGCAAATTCAACTAAGTGTACGTATTCCTCCCACTTAGTTGGTTTCGTTCTTACGTACATTCGTAACATGTATTCCACAATTCGATTCATTCGTTCAGTTTTCCCATCATTTTGTGGGTGGTAGCTTGTGCTGAAATTCAGGTTAATATTCAACCCTGAAAACAATTCTCTCCAAACGTTGATGTAAATTTTACATCTCTATCCGAAATCACCATTTTAGGAATTCCATGAAATCTAAATATTTCCTTCATAAATATTCCACCGATGTTAATAGATTTATACATAGATTTCACAGGAATAAAATGTGCAGACTTGCTAAGTTTATCAATCACTACCATAATCGAATCATTCTTCTTTTGAGTTTTAGGCAAACCTATGATAAAGTCAAGTGGGATAGTCTCCCACATCCATTCTGGTATAGGTAGAGGTTGTAGCAGGTCAACTGGATGTTGATGTTCATCCTTCACATTTTGACAATCTAGGAATTTAGATAAGTATTCAGTTGTCTCGCCTTTCATGTTAGGAAAATAAAATAACTTCCTCAAAGTTGTTACCATTTTATGGTATCTCGAATGACCAGAATATGGATTTTTATGTACTTCATCCAAAATTGTTAGATTTAATTCAGTAGAATATGGTATGTACAGCCTGTTTTTGAATCTTATCAGTCGATTTTTATCCAAACTCATATCTGTTCTATCCAATTTTTTTGCATTTCCTTGAAATTATGCTACTGTTTTGATGTATTTTTCATCGTTACAACTTGCATATTTTATTCTTTGTTCAATATCGTTTTCTGCTCTGCTAATTATTATCTCAAAAAGTCCATTGGTTCTCCTACTTAAGTCATCTGCAAATTTTCTTTCTTTACCCTTGATGTGTCTTACTTCGAAGTCGAATTCACTCAAGAAGGCCATCCACCTTTCTTACCTTGCATTAAGATCTAGTTGATTGAATAAGAATTTCACACCCCTGTTATCAGTTAGAAACACAAATTTTATTCCCATTAAATAGTGTCACCACATTTTAGCGCATGAATTACAGCTGCTAAATCCAAGTCATGTGTGACGTAGTTTTGTTCATTCTCTTTTAGTTTTCATGATTCATAGAAAATAGCATGCCCTTATTGAGTTAGGAAACCTCCCAAGCCTTCTTTTCTCGCATCCATGCAAACTGTAAAGTATTTATCAAGGTCTGCTAGCCTCAAAATAGGTGCGGTTGTTAACAATTATTTTATCTTATTAAAATTGTCCTGACATTTCCGTGACCAAGTAAAATGTGTGCCCATTTTCTGTAGAGATGTGATTTGATATGAAATCTTAGAGAACCCCTCGATAAATTTGTGGTAGTAATTGGTAATTCCCATGAATGACCGGATGTCTACCACATCCTTACGGATATGCCATTCCTTGATGACTCTTATCTTCTCTAGGTCAACTGCAATACCTTCTTCAGATATTACATGCCCTAGGTATTGTATTCTCTTTTGGTATAAGTCACATTTGTCAAATTTTGCATACAACTTGTGTTTCCTTAAGGTATGCAATACTATTTTTATATGTTCTTCGTGTTCTTCTTTTGTTTTTGAATAAACTAAAATTTCGCCAATAAATACCAAAACATATTTATCCAAATATTGACTGAATATGCTATTCATCAAACACATAAATGTTGTTGGTGCATTAGTAAGAACAAATGGGATAACAACAAAGTCATAATTTCCATATCTTGTTCTAAAATTTGTTTTACTTATATATTCATCCTTTATTCTGACTTGGTGATAACCAAAACTTAAATATAACTTAGAGAAAATATTTGCTCCTCCCACTTGGTCAAACATGTCATTAATTCTAGGTAGAGGATACTTATTATTGATATTCATATTGTTTAACTTTCGATAATCAATACATAATATTAAAGTCCAATATTTTTTTTAACAAAAAGGATTGGTACTCCCCATGGCGAGACACTTGGTCTGATGTATTCTTTGTCCAACAATTCTTGTAGCTGAATTTTCAGCTCTATCAATTCAATTAAACTCATCCTATAGGATGCCTCAGATATCGGGGTTGATCTAGGCAGTAGATCGATAGAGAAATCTATCTCTCTTCTTGGAGGCATTTCTGGTATTTTGTCCACAAATAAATCTCTAAACTCATATAAGACGGTAAAGTCTTCTAGACTGGGTTTATCTTCCTTTTCTAACAGATTAGTCACTTGAATAGCATAAATCTGACAACCCTTATTCATGCATTTCTTAAACTGCATGGCTGAAATCTACCTAACTGAGATTGGTTTTCTGATGCCTTGTATTGTCTTAACTGTGTTGTTTTCGTCTCTGTAAGTAAGTGATTTTTTGTAACAATCCAAAATTACTTTATGTTTCTATAACTAGTCCATTCCAATGATTATATCGTAAGATCCCAAAGGTAAAATATTCATATTTAACTTTGTATTTTGGCCATCTAAACTGAGTTCACAATCAGAAATGAAATATGTTACCTTCCTCTTTCTCCCCGTTACTGGCTGCACTAACCAAGATTTAGCATTCTTTACTTTCTTAAGCTTGTTTGAATCAAATAAACCAGGAGTAACATAACTCAAACACGCTCATGGGTTAATTAAATTAGAAATACGATTATTATTAACTTTTCCTTCAACCTCCACTATAGTGGATTGATGATCAGCTTGTCGGCCATCTACAACTGCATTAATTATGTGCATGCTTCTGCTCACATCACCTACTGCAGAGGATTCTTGCAGGTTATGGACTATGGTCCTTGTCGCAGAAGTTAAACATGGACAGTTCCTCCTCAAGTGAGGTTCTCCACACTCCCAATATTTTAATGGTTCCCTGGGGTTGTCCCCAATTTTCTTGGATCCCATATTAACTAGTCTAAGTCCCCCTTGGGTGTTCTAATTATTGGAATGAAAATATTTCCTTTGGAAATTCTTTACCATATTCTGGAAAGTGGCTAGTTGGAAGCCTTTCTTCTGCTAATTCATTTTGTCATGTTTCTTATCCTTCCAAGCGTTGGGAATTTTAGACCGTTGTGTGTACTGATCATAGCACATTCAGGCCGTTCTAAAAAATTCACTTAAATTTATGGGATTGTCTAATTCAATTCTATCCTTACAGGACTATGGTAGGAAACTTAGGAATCGTTAGATTTTTACTTTGTCTTTCCTGATGTATGGCACAAATATTAATAATTCAAGAAATTTGTTTATCAAGTTGTCCATGGTCATTTTTCTGAATCTTAGCTCATAAAATTCTTTGGTATTTATTTAATAATAACTTTCTGATAAATACTGTTTCTTGAAGTATTTCTTGAAATCTGACCATTCCATCTATTTCTCTTTTAAGCCCTTGGCCAACTTCAGGTCTTGCCACCAGATAATCAATTTTCCTTTCAGGTTATAAATGGCCATTCTGACCTTCATGTTACTAGAATAATTATAAATATGGAAATACTTCTTTATATCCAGTAACCATGCTTCAGCCTCTTCCCCTATCCTAGAATCTCCATCAAAGGTGGATGGTTTGATCTTCTTGAATTCACCTTCCAGGTGATCGACCTGTTTTATTTTCCTTCCATTGGTTGTTTTATTTTCTGTTGATGGTGTGCCTTCAGAAGAATTGTTCTCATTTTCTAATTAATGAACATAATTTTTTGAGTCTCGTTTGTTGACTTCGCCTTCCTTTTCGTTGTCTTTTGGGCTCTTCTCTGTTATGATGTTTCACAACAACACTTCATTTATCTCTTGTTGGTATTCATGTTCCCTTTTTAGTTTCTCATTATCTACCTTGAATGATTGCAACTCCACGATAAGGTTCCTCATTGTTTCCAGAACCTAAGTGGCTGAACTTCCTTCATTGTTTTGTCCAAGTTCTTTAGGAGGTCCTCGATTCGGATTCTCCTCATGTCTGATCTCCTCTTCATTTTGTGCTACCATTATCACAACATAACAACGTTTTTTTGTTTGTAACAATAAGAATTTTTGTTAGTTTTTCTTTTAATAGGACAAAATGTACTAAAAACATTTTGGCCCTCCTTTGAGGCCCAAGTGTTGTAACCTTCAACTTTGATACCATATGTAATGTACCCAAAATTTACCAAAATAAAAAAAAAAATTGTTAGGTGCATTAACGCTTCTTGACTCTTTCCTATTTGTTCCACATGATATTTATTATCGTTGTATCAACAATATAATGTATTCTTTTACTTACATCATCTATCATGTCATACTTTCCATAACTAATATACTATTCTTATCATGGTGCATCTATATAAGTTTTTTTACCATAGTACTAACTCATATCCCAACTCAACATATTCTACTTTATATCCAATGCATGAGTACTTAAATCTTACCCAAAAGTAATCCCAACTATTGCGTTTCTTATTTATACTCTTATATAACATGTCTAAAGACTATTGGAATTATCATATGATATAAAGTATTTAATCTCTCTCTCTCTCTCTCTCTCTCTCTCTATATNTATGTATGTATGTATGTATGTATGTATGTATGTATGTATGTATGTATGTATGTATGATATTCTTATTCCTTTGAGATCATATGGAAGGTATTACATTCATTACACGATCTTCTTAACGTTACTATATATAAAAACATGTCCACTTAATACATCCCTTACCTCTACTATATACATACTTTAAGCATTATACATAGAGGTCGTATTTCATTAGTTTTACTTTTAAAAAACATAGCAAGGTAACTACCTATATAATAAATGCCAATTGTGTTGCATAGGTTGGTTGGTACACAAGTGTTTTATCGTTTTAAAGGGTTGGTTTCCAGCTAGGAGTGACAGGTCGTAATCCTTAAAACCTGGTAAAGCACTTAACCCACCCTTAAACCCTAACTGAACAATGTGAGATCCCACCCGACCTGGTGACATGGCCCAACACTGAATCCATTTTGTTGAACTAGATTAAAGGCAATGTTAAGTCTGTTCGTAAACTCATTAATCCTCTAGTAGAACAATTAAGGGTGGTCTTGTACGCATTGGTTAGTTAATTTACCATGCCCAATGCAGGAATGACATGTTCTTTTGATCACATGGCCCGGGTACTATGAGAACCCTATCACCATTACTCTGCATTGTGAAGGATTCTAGGTGGCATTTGTAACATTTTCCCCTTTGGCTCTCTACATTTTGCGAAAAACACCCCATTGTTAACCCTGTATGTTTTCCTCTAGATTTATGACCAGCGACATGGAGCGACTTGCTCTTTGTAAGGAAAAAATGGAGGTGCACAACCTACTATACTAGGTAACCCTAAAAGAACATATGTCACTTGTTTTTTCTATAATAAGAAGTGGTTAGTTTGTAAGGGTAGTCATTATTGTAATCCCTCTGTAATTGTCTCCTTTCAGCTCTCGGATTTGAAGTTCTTTCCCTTTACTTTCACTTAATCTCTAAATATTATTTACATCCACTCTCTTTGTGGTCTATCCTCCTTGGGTAAATCGTGGTGAATTACGTTATGGTAGGGTTATCATTTCCAGTGAGCGTAAACACCCTTTGTTCATAGTTTTCATTCCAAATATGTTTGAAGCTTATGCGAAGCGATTTAGTCTTCTGGTTCAAGATTTATCTCCCTAAATATTTAAGTAAGGGTCCGTCGGCATGTCGATATACTATGACCTTGTCCTTCTTTTTATCGTTTATACTTGTACATTTCTTAATTTGTTCATGGCATAAAATATCGCCCAAGATTTTGTGGTTAAATCCTTCTCTGTGTTTCTACAGTAAATTTTGATTTTCTTGTAGTTTTACTGTGTGTAAAAGGTGCAGACTATTATTCCCTATTTTCCATACGATATATCTCCTGGATTTGTAAAAATGCAAATATGGGCATGAACCCCTAACTATCGGTCCTATATTTGGGTTTTCACATCCCAGAAACTTACTATAAATTAATTCGCCAAGATTTTATATTGTGCATACTCATAATGTTTTTTCCTGTGTATGCAGTAGGGTTTTTCTTACATATGGAGGGAAATTAGTAACTGGGCCTGTAATACTTTCCTCTTAATTCCTTCACGTTTCACATGTTTAAACAGTAACCGTGAAAGTTGTAAAGCTTCCCTCTGTGCATAAATTCCACTAAAATTTATACAACATGTATTCTTATATAATACTCAACCCCAAGTCCTATGTTCTTGAATATGTCTTTTTAAATAGTTATAATGTAATTTCTTTAAGTTACACTGAGACGTAAGATCAAACATTTCTTGTGCATCGTTTAATGCTTTTGGATAGTAAGAGTGATCCGGATTATTTTCGGCATGAAATGCGAGCGGAGATATAATAAATAAATGCACAGAGATATCGCATATATTAAATAAGATAACATAATTGTATCAGAGATGCAACCATAAACATAGATATACAATAATACACAATTTATATTAATGAAATAAATGTACAGAGACTGTAAAAATACAGAGTGAAAGACTCGCTATAATGGTGGAAGATTATCTCTGAGAAGAGATGTGACGACTACTCGCATTTGCAAGAAGATGATTACAATGAGGATCTGAAGGCCTTTTTACAATAAACCAGAATGCCAAAAACCCTAGACATTAAAAAACCTAACAGTAGGAGATGAAGCGCCAAAAGTCATGTGGGCCCTGTTTGGGTAAGTGAGTACATCAACTTCCCGGGGTCGTAACTTTTGCATACGATCTTCATTTTAGGCATGTGATAGCTTGTTGGAAAGGTGTCGTCGAGGAGATTCATTTTGGGGGCTCAATCATGCCTTTGTATATCATTGAGAACCTCGATCTAGAAAAACCTTCATTTAGGCCCTCAAAATGGCCCCAGAAGTTAAAACCTGCTAAAAATAGTAAATTTCCAAAATTGCCAGAAAATTATTTTGAGCCAATTGGAAAAGGTGGGTGGCCACCGATATCCACCTGGATCAATCCTCCCTACTTATGAAACAATGGTCTCCATTGCACTGAGTTCCTGGGGGAGATGGAAAATCATTTGTTGAATCTACATCTTGGTGAGCTGCTTGTCTTGTTGGAGACGTCACGCTGCTCAGTTTGTGGAAGTCTGTCACAAACCTGTTTAGGTTGAGGTTGTTCAACAATTTGATATACATGAGATGATGGTGTGCAGAAGGAATCTTTGTTCTTTGCTGCAAGCTTATCGACCTACTTCTTTTGGATAGAAGGTGCTTGGGGAAAGGTTGTTGTCGGTGCAGTGTCCTTTTGTTCTCCTTTTGCACAGATTTTGAAGAAGTTGAATTTTTCAGTATGAGATACTACCTTGTGACACTTTTTAGGTGGAACAGTAGTCGGAACTACCTCTGGTATTCTGTAGAGATGACCCCCTAGAGAAACAATGACACTGCGGGGTCGAGACTCATAAACAGGATGGCGCTTCCACATATATGGTTGGCCCAAGAGAACATCACAGACATCCAGTGGGAAAACATCACATAATACATCATCCTTTAAGGGTTGGATTCCGTATGACAATCAACATTGTTGGCTGACACAGAGATCTCGTCCTTGGTGAAGCCACTCGATGTTGTATGGTTGCGGGTGTGGTGTTGTCGACAATCCCAACTGTTTGACGACCTCAGTTAAGATGAGGTTCTTCTGGATTCCGCTATCAACAATAAAATGCAGTGGGGTCCCATTCACCCACATATATAAATGAAAAAGGCACTCCCCCTCTTCAGGAATTGTTGGTTCTTCTAGTCAAATTGTTGCGCTAGTGACAATAGCAGTGGGGTATGCATCAATGATCTATCCTTTACCATTATTTTCATAATCATATTCAGAATCGGGGTTCGGATATTTGTCTTTGATCTCAGCCACCAATGAATGTTTATAGTGACATTCATCGGTGTTATGCCAGGGGATTTTGTGGAACTTGCACCATTTTCTGGTGTCCTTATTTGTCTTCTCATGGCCCTTCTTTTCCTATGTATTGGACTGATTTTTGGGAGACTATTTGTTAGGGTCGTCTTCGTCATACTTCGGTTGTTGCGAATTTGCAGACCCAAACTCCCGTTTGTTATGGTGGTTAAATTTTTGCTTGATTTTAACAGCATATCGATAAGCAACATCGAGTGATGAGATGTCCAGAAAATCCATTTCAGTCTAGATGTATCTGTGTAAAGCCCCACAGTATTTTAGAACCAAATGTCACTCGGAGTCTTTGATACCCATCTTGGTGCGCAAGGTATGGAAGGTATTGGTGAACTCTGGAACTGCTTGGCCCCTCTCTTGCTACAGTGTGGTCCATCTCATGTACTAGTCCTCATAGTTGCCAATAGGGTAACACTGTTCCTTTACCGCATCCACAAAAAAATCCCAAGTGGGATCGAAGCCGTATATTCCAGACTCCTTTGTGGAACTTTTCTCCTAGTAATTTTCCCACCAATTTTTGACATGAGGCAGAGCTTTAAGGAGTGCGAAGGTGATCTTTTATTTGTCGAAAAAATTGTGAACGGAGAAATAACTTTCTAGGAGAGTTAGCCATTTTTCTAAGGCTTCTGCATCTATCTGTCCTTCAAATATAGGAATATCAAATTTAACTTGTACCTTGAAAGGTGAGGTGCCTCTAAAGTGGCCTCTTGATGAAGATTATCTTGCTGCTATCGACAGGAGTTGAAGAACGCGAGCAAAATTCTCCATCATTTCGTCCCTCTGTCATGTGAGAGCTTGCTCAAGCAACAAATTGATAGGATCATCTGCTCCGTCGTTTTTCTTTTCTTCCACCATGGAGGGTTTTTTGGGTGTGCAAGAGATATTGTCTTCAATAGAGACAAGCTCGATACCTAACTTGCTATACTTGGACCTCGTCGGGGACATGCACTGAAAAAATGATTAACAGTAGCCTGCTCTGATACCATTGATTCAGATTATTTTTGGCACGAAATGTGAGCAGTGATATAATAACTAAATGCACAGAGATATCTCATATATTCAATAAGATAAAATAAATTTATTATATATGAAACCTTAAACATAGATATATAGTAATACATGATTTCTATTAATGAAATAAATGTATAGAGACTATAAAAATACAGAGTGAAAGACTCGCTAGAATGGTGGCAGCTTATCTCTGAGAAGAGATGTGACGACTACTCTCATTCACAAGAAGATGATTACAATGATTCTCTAAAGGCCTTTACAATAAAATAGAATTCCAAAAACCCTAGACATCCAAAAACCTAACCCTAAAAGATGAACCGCCAAAAGTCGTGGGCCCCGTTTGGGTAAGTGAGTACATCAACTTCTCGGGGTCGTAACTTTTTCATACGATCTCTGTTTTAGGCATGTGATAGCTCGTTGGAAAGGTATCGTCGAGGAGATTCATTTTGGGTGCTCAATAATGATATTGGATATCATTGAGAACCTTGATATCGAAAAACCTTCATTTAGGCCCTCAAAATGGCCCTGGAAGTTGAAACCTGGTAAAAATAGTAAATTGCCAAAATTGCCAGAAAATTGTTTTGAGCTAGTTGGAAAAGGTGGGTCGCTACCAATATCCACCTGGATCAATCCTCCCTCCTTAGGAATAAATGGTCTCAATTGCGTTGAGTTCCAGGGGGAGAGGGAAAAGCGTTAGTTGAATCTACATCTTGGTGAGCTGCTTGTCTTGCTGGAGACATCGTGTTGCTCAGTTTATGGAAGTTTGTCACAAACCTATTGAGGTTGAGGATGTTCAACAAGTCAAGATACATGAGAGGACAGTGTGCAAAAGGAATATTTTTGCTTTTCTACAACCTTATCGACCTGCTTCTTTTGGATACAAGGTGCTTGGGGCAAGGTTGTAGTGGGTGCGGTGTCATTTTGTTCTCCTTTTGAACAGATTGTGAAGAAGATAAATTTTGCAGTATGAGATACTACCTTACGACACTTTTTAGGTGGAACAGATCTCAACCACCAATGACTGTTTTGAGCGATATTCATCGGTGTTGTGCCAGGGGATTTTTTGGAAATCACACCATTTTCTGGTTTCCTTCTTTGTCTTCTCATGACCCTTATTTTCCTGTGTCTTTGTCATACTTCAGTTGATGTGGATTTGCAGACCAAAACTCTCGTTTGTTCCGGTGCTTAAATTTATGCTTGATTTTAATAGCATATCGATAAGCCGCACCGAGTGATGTGATGTCCAGAAAATCCATTTCAGTCTAGATGTATCTGTGTAGAGCCCCACGGTATTTCAGAACCAAATGTCGCTTGGAGTATTTGATACCCAAATTGGTGCAGAAGGTATAGAAGGTATTGGTGAACTTTGAAACTTCTTGGCCCCTCTCTTTCCGCAATGTGGTCCATCTCATGTACTAGTCCTCACAGTTGCCAACAGGGTAATACTGCTCCTTTACCGCATCCACAAAAAAATACTAAGTGGGATCGGCCCTGTATATTCCAGACTCCTCTATGGAACTTTTCTCCCAGTAAGTTTCCCACCAATGTTTGACATGAGGGAGATATTTAAGGAGTGAGAAGGCGATATTTTTTTTGTTGAAAAAATTGTGAACAGAGAAATAATCTTCTAGCAGAGTTAACCATTTTTCTAGGGCTTCTGCATCTATCTGTCCTTCAAATACAGGAATATCAAAATTAACATGTACCTTGAAACGTGAGGTGCCTCCAAAGTGGCTACTTGATGAAGATGTGTCTGCATTTATTGGTAGGTATTGAAGGATGTGGGCAAAATTCTCCATCATTTCATCCCTCTGTCGCGTGAGAGCTTGCTCAAGCAACAGATTGATAGGATCGTCTGATCTATCGTTTTTCCTTTATTCCACCATTGGGGGTTCCTTGGGTGTGTGAGAGCGATTTTCTTCAAGAGATATAATCTTGAGACCCAACTTTCTATACTCGGACCTTGTCGGGGATATGCACTGAAAAAACGATCAAGAGCAGCCTGCTCTGATACGATTGATCCAAATTATTTTCAGCACGAAATGCGATCAGAGATATAATAAAGAAATTCATAGAGATATCCCCTATATTCAATAATATAACATAAATGTATCAGAAATGCAACCATAAACACAGATATATAGTAATACACAATTTCTATTAATGAAATAAATGTACAGAGACTGTAAAAATACAAAGTGAAAGACTCGCTAGAATGGTGACAGATTATTTCTAAGAAGAGATGTGACGGCTACTCGCATTCAAAAGAAGATGATTACAATGAGGCTCTGAAGGAATTTTTACAATAAAATGGAATGCCAAAAACCCTAGACATCCAAAAACCTAACCCTAGGAGATGAAGTGCCAAAAGTCATGTGGGCCCCATTTGGGTAAGTGAGTACATCAACTTCCTGGAGTCGTAACTTTTGCATACGATATCCGTTTTAGGCGTGTGATAGCTCGTTGTAAAGGTATCATTGAGGATATTAAATTTGGGGGATCAATCATTCCCTTGGAAATAATTGAGAACCTATATATCTAAAAACCTTCATTTACGCCCTCAAAATGGCCCTGAAAACTAAAACCTGCTAAAAATAGTAAATTGCCAAAATTTCCACAAAACCGTTTTGAGCCAGTTGAAAAAGGTGGAAGGCCACCGATATGCACCTAGATAAATCCTCCCTCATTAGGAATAAATGGTCTCCATTGCATTGAGTTCCCGGGGGAGAGGGAAAATCGTTTGTTGAATTTGCTTGTCTTCCTGGAGATGTCGCGCTGCTCAGTTTGTGGAAGTTTGTCACGAACCTGTTGAGGTTGAGGTTGTTCAACAAGTTGAGATACATGAGAGGACTGTGTGCAGAAGGAATATGTGTGCTTTGTTGCAACCTTATCGACCTGCTTCTTCTGGATAGAAGGTGCTTGGGGCAAGGTTGTAGTGGGTGCAGTGTCCTTTTGTTCTCCTTTTGAACAGATTCTGAAGAAGCTAAATTTTGTAGTATGAGATACTACCTTGCGAAACGTTTTATGTGGAACAGTAGTCAGAACTACCTCTGGTATTCTATAGAGATGACCCCTTAGAGAAACAATGACACTGCGGGGTCGAGACTCATAAACAACATGGCGCTTCCACATATATGGTTGTCCCAAGAGGACATCACAGACATCCAGTGGGGCAACATCACATAATACCTCATCCTTTAAGGGTTGGATTCCATCATTGGCGAAGCCACCCAATGTTGTATGACTGCGGGTGTGGTTTTGTCGACAATCCCAACTGTTTGACGACTTGTGTTGAGATGAGGTTCTTCTGGCTTCCTCTATCAACAATAAAATGCAGCGGAGTCCCCTTCACCCACATATTTGAATGAAAAAGGTGCTCCCCCTCTTTAGGATCTATTAGTTCTTCTGGTCAAATTGTTGCGGTCGCGACAATAGAAGTGGGGTCTACATCAATGATCTGTCCTTTACCATTATTTTGAGAATCAAACTCAGAATCAAGGTTCAGCTCTTTGTCTTTGATCTTGGCCACCAATGACTATATTGAGAGACATTCATCGGTGTTGTGCTAGGGGATTTTGTGGAACTCACACCATTTTATGGTTTCCTTCTTTGTCTTCCTGTGACCCTTCTTTTCCTGTGTCTTAGACTGGTTTTCAGGAGACTATTTGTTAGGGACATCTTTGCCATACTTTGGTTGTTGCATATTTGCAGACCCGAACTCACGTTTGTTATGGTGCTTAAATTTCTGCTCGATTTTAATAGCATATCGATAACAAGCATCGAGTGATGAGATGTCCAGAAAATCCATTTCAGTCTGGATGTATCTATGTAGAGCTCCATGGTATTTGAGAACCAAATGTCACTCAGAGTCTTTGATACCTAGCTTGGTGCAAGGTATGGAAGTTATTGGTGAACTCCGGAACTGCTTGGCCCCTCTCTTGCCACAGTCTAGTCCATCTCATGTACTGGTCCTCATAGTTTCCAATAGGGTAATACTATTCCTTTACCCCATCCACAAAAAAATCCCAAGTGGGATCGGCCCCGTATATTCTTTAAGAGATTTAAGGAGTGTGAAGGTGATCTTTTCTTTGTTGGAAAATTGTGGATAGAGAAATAACCTTCTAGCAAAGTTAACCATTTTTCTAGGGCTTTTGCATCTATCTGTCCTTCAAATACAGGAATATCAAAATTAACTTGTAACTTGAAAGGCATTCCCCCTCTTCAACAATAAAATGCACCTAATGTTGTATGGTTGCAGGTGTGGTGTTGTCGACAATCCCAACTGTTTGACGACCTCTACTAAGATGAGGTTCTTCTCGCTTTTGTTATCAACAATAAAATGTAGTGTGGTCCCCTTCACCCACATCTGTGAATTGTTGTGGTTGCGACAATAGCAGTGGGATCCGCATCAATGATTTGTCCTTTACCATTATTTTCATAATCAGATTTAGAATCAGGTTTCAACTCTTTGTCTTTGATCTCAGCCACCAATGACTATTTTGAGCGACATTCATCGATGTTGTGCCAGGGGATTTTATGGAACTCGCACAATTTTCCAGTGTCCTTCTTTGTCTTCACGTGACCCTTCTTTTATTGTGTCTTAGACCAGTTTTTGGGAGACTGTTTCTTAGGGTCATCTTTGTCTTACTTCGGTTGTTGCGGATTTACAGACCCAAACTTTCATTTTTTCTAGTGCTTAAATTTCTGATTGATCTTAACATCATATCGATAAGAAGCACTGAGTGATGAGATGTCCAGAAAATCCATTTTAGTTAGGATGTATCTGTGTAGAGCCCCACGGTATTTTAGAACCAAATGTCGTTCATAGTCTTTGATACCCAGCTTGGTGCGCAAGGTATGGAAGGTATTGGTGAACTCTAGAACTGCTTGGCCCCCTCTCTTTCCATAGTGTGGTCTATCTCATGTACTGATCCTCATAGTTTCCAATAGGGTAATATTGTTCCTTTACCACATCCACAAAAAAATCCCAAGTGGGATCAACCTGGTATATTCCAGAATCCTCTGTGGAACTTTGCTCCTAGTAAGATTCCCACCAATGTTTGACATGAGGTATAGCTTTAAGGAGTGTGAAGGTGATCTTCTCTTTGTCGAAAAAATTGTGACCAGAGAAATAACTTTCTAGCAGAGTTAACCATTTTTCTAGGGCTTTTGCATCTATCTATCCTTCAAATACAGGAATATCAAAATTAACTTGTACCTTGAAAGGCAAGGTGCCTCCAAAGTGGCGTCTTGAAGAATATTCACCTACTGTTATCGGCAGGAGTTGAAGGAGGTGGGAAAAATTTTCCATCATTTCGTCCCTTTGTCGCATGAGAACTTGCTCAAGCAACAGATTGATAGGATCGTCTGCTTCATCGTTTTTCTTTTCTTCCACCATTGAGGGTTTCTTGGGTGTGTGAGAGCGATTGTCTTCAAGAGAGAAAATCTTGAGACCCAACTTTCTATACTTGGACCTCATTGGGGACATGCACTGAAAAAATGATCAATAGTAGCCTGCTCTGATACCACTAATCCGGATTATTTTCGGCACGAAATGCGAGCAGAGACACTATAAATAAATGCATAGAGATATCGCATATATTCAAGAAGATAACATAAATGTATTAGATATGAAACCATAAACACAGACATACAGTAACACATGATTTCTATTAATGAAATAAATGTACAGAGAAGGTAAAAATATAGAGTGAAAGACTCGCTAGAATGGTGGCAGCTTATCTCTGAGAAGATATGTGACGGCTACTCGCATTCGCAAGAAGATGATTACAATGACACTCTAAAGGCATTTACAATAAATTGGAATGCCAAAAACCCTAGACATCCAAAAACCTAACCCTAGGAGATGAAGCGCCAAAAGTCATGGGCCCCATTTGGGTAAGTGGGTAAATCAACTTCCCGGGGTCGTAACTTTTGCATACGATCTCTGTTTTAGGAATGTGATAGCCCGTTGGAAAGGTATCATCAAGGAGATTCATTTTGGGGACTCAATCATGAATTTGGATATCATTGAGAACCTTGATCTCGAAAAACCTTCATTTAGGCCCTCAAAATGGCCTCGGAAGTTAAAACCTGCTAAGAATAGTAAATTGCCAAAATTGCCAGAAAACCATTTTGAGCCAGTTGGAAAATGTGGGTGGCCATCGATATCCCTCCTTAGGAAGAAATGGTCTCCATTGCGTTGAGTTATCGGGGGAGAGGGAAAAGAGTTAGTTGAATCTGCATCTTGGTGAGCTTCTTGTCATGTTGGAGACATTGTGTTGCTCAGTTTGTGGAAGTCTGTCACGAACCTATTGAGGTTGAGGTTCTTCAACAAGTTGAGATACATGAGAGGATGGTGTGCAGAAGGAATCTTTTCTCTTTGATGCAACCTTGTCGACCTGCTTCTTTTGGATAGAAGGTGCTTGGGGCAAGGTTGTAGTGGGTGCAGTGTCCTTTTGTTATCCTTTTGAACAGATTGTGAAGAAGATGAATTTTGTAGTATGAGATACTACCTTGAGACACTTTTTAGGTGGAACAGATCTCGACCACCAATGACTATTTTGAGAGACATTCATCGGTGTTGTGCCAGGGGATTTTTTGGAAATCGCACCATTTTCTGGTGTCCTTCCTTGTCTTCTCATGACCCTTCTTTTCCTGTGTCTTGCACTGGTTTTCTGGAGACTGTTTGTTAGGGCCATCTTTGTCATACTTCAGTTGTTGCAGATTTGCAAACCAAAACTCCCATTTGTTCTGGTGCTTAAATTTTTTCTTGATTTTAACAGCATATCGATAAGCAAGACCGAGTGAATGTCCAGAAAATCCATTTCAGTCTAGATGTATCTGTGTAGAGCCCCACGGTATTTTAGAACCAAATGTCGCTCGGAGTCTTTGATACCCAACTTGGTGCACAAGGTATGGAAGGTATTGGTGAACTTCATAACTTCTTTGTAATGTACCTCAAAATTTACATAAAAAAAAAAAAAATAATAATTGGGGACGTTAAGTTGGTTTTGTGTCCTTGAGGCTTTTCAGTCACTTGTCAATCCTAAGGTACATCAGTCTTATTGTTGAGTCGCCAAAGTGTCATCTTTTTACCAACATTTTCACTTCACTTTCACTTCACTTTTAACCATATTTCGCTTTTCCACACCTTTACATAAACCATTTTTCATGATTACATGGGTTTTAGACATATTATTTTCCAATGCATCTATTTTAGTGTTTTTGAGTGAATTTATGATTAAATATTGGAAAAATGACATGTT
>ML785203.1:280741-295666 GCA_009831015.1 Picea engelmannii | reverse complement strand
ATTGAATTTTCATTAGAAGTTAGGTGCCTAATCCTGCATATATAGTGCATGTGCTTCGTAAGCCTACGAACCTCGGATTGACAAATTAAATGGTTGGGTAATTACTACGACGGAATTAAACGACAATATTTTCGCTCAACACTTATTTCCTTTCGCTCCTCTATCCTATTTAAAATAAAGTCATTGCTTCCTATTTCGGTAATGTGATGTACATGAACAATAGGTACATAACTAGGGACAAATCGTTTCATGGCAACCTAATATTATCTACTGTCTCATTTTCAAAGCCACTTTATGGACATCTCGTTTCATGGAAACCCAATATTATCTACTGTCTCATTTTCAAAGCCACTTTAAGACATGTAGAAGTAACTACTTAGAGTCGCTATCATACATTGCAAGGTTAGAGATGTCAGGCCTTAAGATGTTCAATCTGATATATCCATATAACATTATAAAATCAACAAGGATAAGTTAACGGTATTCGGGAACGAAAGTTATAATGGGTTTAACCTCGGCCGTTAAACTTGCACCTTGAAACTAAAATGCGCAGAGGGTTAATCTTGTGGAGGTTATGGTTACGATCATATTACAAACCACTCATTAGGTAACGACAAGGGTTAACAGCCTTGGGTGTTTAATGCAAGGTACTTGGATTCGACATATAATGGAGCAGTAGGAAAGCCATCTGGTTGCCTCACCATTAATTCTCTTAGCAATCGATACAGGTGGAAACCCTTGTGCCTTAAAGGCCTGTCTGCACATTTAAAGCACCTGGGATATGTCTATTTGGTATAGAGATCGACTGGTGTGCCCTAAGGAGATGTCAAAACTTACCCTATGATCATATAGTCTAAGTACGAAACCTCCTCCCCTTTACTCCATTCGAAGGTTACTCCCATACCTTCACTCTCATTCAGGTTTTGGTTTGGTGAAATGAGGAAGCACCGTCTCAATCCATTTTCATTGCACCTTGGTTAAGGTTTTAGTGAAGGAGGGGGAGACGTTATAGACCATTCTTTTATTTGGCCTAAACATCGTGGCCATGAGTTCACAGTTCTAGTTCCTGTGCTAGATGGATGGAGATTCTGGGTGGCACTTCTCGACAGCAGCTCTGTGTGGTAAGTTTACCTTCAGCTATTCTTTTATTTAAGAATTAGAATCATTATGCCTCATATGTAGGTCTGTGCACACCTCTGTTCTTGGTTAATCCTCGATAGTATCCTCATCTTACGTCCAGGGTACTGTGGTAAAAAGGAGTTGGGTTGTCTTGGTTAGGGTTTGGGTCCTATCATAGTTTTCCCCATGTTACTGCACCATTCATCCTATCAGGATCGAGCCATTCCTCGTATCATGACATTTGTTATGAAAGTGTACTCGAAAAATTTATTTTGGTTTAACCCTTGTTATTGGTCCTGGTTTCCTCCATTGGATAGTCCTTTGGTGCATTAATGATCTTCTATGTTTGACTATAGTGTTCGCTTGTATCATTGATTAGAAGCAAAGTTTCCAATGTCCGAAAGAATTTAATATTTTCGGTTATGTTGAATGTTTCAATGGTTTTATATTTACCATGTCCGTTTATACGCCTTTCTCTTTTTTTTGTTACTCCTGCAATAATTTTTGGATTAGGCACTGGTATCTATTACTAATGATGGGCCCCTTTATTGTGTGAGGGTACCCATCAGGGAGGCACGAACTCCTCTTCCACTTTCATTCCGGGAGGTGTAGCGTGATGGAGGAAGGCACAAATCCTCTGATTCAATTAAGTATTCAATGGCCCCCTTTCTAGTTACTTTCTGTTATGTAACTTAAACATATTATCTTGTTTGGTTATGTTTTAACGCTTCTCATTATTTTGTGCAAGTGTGGGCATGCCCAAGCATGGGGGACTCCCTTTTCACTCCTTCAAAAGGTATTCGGGTTCCAACACAATATCTAAGTTTTTCGGGATTACAAACCCCGCTGGTCCAGGCTCTGTTCTGTTCCTAATGTCTGAGGATTTTTAATTCCGAGTTCTGTGATAGTTGATACGGGGTACGCCCTAAATTGTATAAAATAATTCTGGTATATAGATCCACCTGCACAGCTTGCGCTTGGTTGGACTTTGATAACTAGACAATCGTTGTCATTAAGTAATGTGCTCAATATATATTGTGTGTTAATTTGTTGTGGATTCGAGATCCTAAAATACTCTCCTCTATATATTTTGAGGATGGTTTTGGTACTACAGATTCAAATTCTTTCCTGCGCTATTCTAGCTATTTTTGTTTCCAGAATTAAATCTTATTATTGAATGTATAGTCCCTTTCCCGAAATGATTCAGCCATGCATAGTGATATGCTTAAAGGTTCTGTTCTTTCCCAGAAAAATGTGTGATGCTTCCCAGATTTCGTTTATACTTAATTTTGATGTAAAAATTAGTTTCGGGCTTACGCATCACAAGCTATTTACCTTCTGTTTCAGTTATCATTGTTGAATAAGCCTTTAACAGTCTACTTACCAGTGAATAGATAGCTTCATTATCAGTTTGGATTTATGCACCGTGTACTATTTACCTTCTGTTTTCTATTATCATTATTGTATAATCCCTTATAGGTTTATTCACCAAAATGTTAGATGGAATCATTATTCGTTTGGGTTTACATATCGTGCACTATTTATCTTCTGTTTCTATTACCATTATTGAATAAGCCTCTATAGGTTTGCTCACCCGAAAATAGGCAACATGGTTAATACGACAGAAATTTGTGGTTTAGTTGTAGGTAAGTTTTTGATTAACAGAGTCATTCCTAACTTACTGTCATATCTATCTTGAATTATATATATATATATATATATATATATATATATATATATATATATATATATAGCCTTCTTGTAATGGGGTCCGAGGAGTTTTTCCCTTTTTCTTTGGAATAAAAAATTCCCAACTTATAAGGTTATCTATCCACTTAGTACTATAGGATTCTGATGTAGACAGTTTACTCTAGCGTCATTCCTCCTCTGTCACAAAATGTCCATTACAATGTATATCTATATATATCAGTTCATAAAAATAACTATACCAGTTTATATGTATATCGAATAGTACTTCAATGTTGTAGGTTATATTTGTTGGATTATGAATGGTATGCTCATTCGAGGAGACTTACTGTTTACTATAAGCATCCATAGGAAATAAAATGTGCCACATCTATTGGTGCACATGGCTTCTAGTAGTTACACAACAATCTTATTTCATTTTACTTGACAGAATTAACTAAGAAGATAATGATAATATGAAATCTAGACTGTTATGGGGTTTGTAACTACTACAAAATTCATTTCATTGTTTGGTACACTCCAAGATCTTAGTAATTACCGAGCATCACATCTAAATAAAAGAGTCTATTTCTAGCCAATAATTATGAAGTAAAATGCTAGATCTTTCCCACAACATTCAACTAGAAAAATCATACATAGAAGTAAACAGATTACAACACATAACATTTGACTAGAATAAGGTAGAGTTACATATCTGAACCAAATTTTACGGGAAGACAAAGGGAACAACCACGTTCCTCCCAACCGTAGAACAGGGTAGCCAATCTACTTGCCCGATTCACCCCCTAGCCTGACCATGAGTCCATGAGGGAGAATTGAAATCTCCTCTCCAACAATGTCCTTCAAATTCCAGCAGTATCTTCCTTGCCTCACACTCACACAGTAGTGCTCATAACAACAAGAACAACATTTCGTAGTCTTCTTTCCCCAACATACTTGGCAGTGTCATGCCTCCTCACATATGCTTTTTTATTAGTTTGCCTAGGACTTTTTCCCTCTCTTAGAGAATTTTCGCAGCTTTCTAAATCCTTGATTTTCAGGGGCTTCCATTGGCTAAATCACTTTTTTTCCACTTGTAACAATAAGCCCAGAGTTAATTCCAATGTGTTCCCCACTCATGGAGTCATGGTCAGCTAAATCTAATATGGTTGCTCCATTTGTCCTCCTGCAATCAATATAAAATATTCTATTTTTTCCTTTTTCATACAAGTATCATAGTCAAGTAGCTAGTTGGGACAAATCAGATCACTTCCCAATAGTCAAAATCATTTATTACAATTATAAAATTCGAAATTCGAAATTTCCATAAATGGCAACAATTTTCCAATTTTGAATTTACTAAAAACGGAAATAAATTTCCAGCCATTTTAGATTCTAAAATATTTCTTTATTTTTTGGGGGGGAGGATGTCACATCCTTTTCCCCTTAAATAAAACACTGTCCTCAGTGTTCGTTCCTTTCCTGGAATAGGATTGGATGAGATTTCCGCAAATCTCCTTCCAACTCCCAAGTGGCCTCCTTAGGACTAAAGTGATTCCATTGCACCTTTACCTGAGCAACAGATATGTTCCGAAGTGTTATTTCTCTCTAGTCCAAAATGCGTAGGGGTTCCACCTAGAACTCGCCTTTGGGTTCCACTTGCACCAAGTTCCAATCTATCATATGAGTAGGGTCATGAATATAATTTTTCAGCAATGAAACATGAAATACATTAGGAATTCTTAGATTAGTTGGGAGTGCAAGTTGGTATGATACGGGTCCAATTCGAGCTAGTATCTCAAAGGGCCCACAAAATCTGGGTGCCAAATTATCACAATTCCCTAACTTCAACGAGCTTTTTTAGGCTTTGACTTTTAAATAAACATGGTCTCCTGTTTGAAATTCCAAGTGCCTTCTTTTTTTATCTGCATAGCTCTTCTGTCTGTTCTGTGCTTCTTTCAAGTCTTGTTGTACCTTTCTAACCATGTTCTCCATTTCTTGGAGCATTTCGCGTCTAACCATGAGTCTGTTAGCCGGGTTACCCCAGCTAATTGGAGTCGTACATTTTCTGTCGTACAATATTTAGAAAGGGCTTAACTTGGCCAAAGTTTGGTATCCATTGTTATATGCAAATTCTACTAAGTGTAGATAGTCTTCCCACTTGTTTGGTTTTGTTCTTACATACATGTGGAGCATATCCTCCACGATCTGTTTTTTCCTTTCAGTTTGTCCATCCGTTTGTGGATGATAATTTGTACTAAAATTCAAGTTGGTATTGAGCCCTGCAAACAATTCCTTCCAAAAGGCGGATGTGAATTTTACGTCTCTATCTGAAATCACCATTTTAGGAATACCATGCAGTCTAAAGATTTCTTTCATGAATATTTCAGCAATGTTTATAGATTTAAAAGTAGACTTTACATGAATAAAGTGTGTAGACTTACTGATTTCATCGATTACAACCATGATAGAGTCATTATGTTCCTGAGTTTTAGGCAAACCTGTTATAAAGTTGAGTGATATAGTCTCCTATTTCCATTCTGGTAATGGCAATGGCTATAATAGGCTGGCTGGATGCTCGTGTTCAATCTTAACTTGCTGACAATCTTGGCACCTTGGCAAATATTTTGTTGTTTCGCCTTTCATGTTGGGCCAATAAAATAGTTTCCTCAGTGTTGCTATCGTTTTTTGGTAACCTGGGTGGCCAGAATATGGATTTTTATGTACTTCGTCCAAGATTGTCAATTTTAACCTTGATGAATCTGGTATGTAAAGTCTGTTTTTAAACCATAACAGTCCCTTCTCATCGATACTTAGATCTGGTTTCTCTGAGTTCGTAGTATTGTTCCGTATTTCTATCTTTATTTTAGTATAGTTTTCATCATCAACACCTACCATCCTTATTCTTCCTTCCAGATCACTTTCTTCCCTACTAACATTCATCTCAAATAACCCATGGATTCTTCTACTTAATGCATTTTCTACCTTATTTTCCTTGCCCTTGATATGTTTGACCTTGAAGTCGAATTCACTCAAGAAGGATAACCACCTTTCTTGCCTTGCGTTAAGATCTGGTTGGTTAAATAGATATTTTACCTCACTATTGTCCGTTAATAATAAGAATCTTCTACCCATTATGTAGTGTTGCCACATCTTTAAGGCGTGTATTACTACTGCTAATTCTAAGTCATGAGTGACATAATTTCGCTCGTATTCCTTCAATTTCCGAGACTCATAGCAAATAATGTGTCCTTCCTGAGTTAGGACACCACCTAGTCCTTCCTTACTTGCATCAACACATATAGTGAAGTCTTTATCTAGGTCTGCTACCTTCAATATGGGTGTCGTTGTCAATAACTCCTTTAGTTTATTGAATTTGTCTTGACATTTCTCTGACCAGTTAAACCTGGTTCCTTTCTTTTGTAATGATGTGATAGGGTAGGCTATCTTGGAAAACCCTTCTATAAATCGGCGATAATATCCGGTGATTCCCATGAATGACCGTATATCCGCTACATCTTTAGGTACCATCCATTCCCTAATGGATTTTGTCTTTTCTGGGTCTACAACAATGCCCTCTACTGAAATTATATGTCCAAGATATTGTATCTCTTTCTGGTAGAAGTCACACTTGTCGAAATTGGCATATAGTTTATGCTTCCTTAATGTTGGCAGCACTACTCTTAAGTGTTCCTCATGTTCCTCCTCCGTCTTTGAATAGACTAGGATATCGTCGATGAATACTACCACGAACTTGTCCAAGTACTCACTAAAAATATTGTTCATTAGGAACATAAATGTGGTTGGGGCGTTAGTGAGTCCGAAAGGTATGACTACAAACTCGTAATGTTTGTATCTTGTCTAAAATGTTGTTTTGTTTATGTCCTCATTTTTTATCTGAACTTGATGATAACCGGATCGTAAATCAAGTTTTGAAAAGATCTTGCCCCTCCCCCCCCCACTTGATCGAACAGATCATTTATCCTTCATAAGGGGTATTTATTCTTAATAGTCATTTTGTTCAGTTGTCTATAATCGATACATAATTTTAGAGTACCGTCCTTCTTTTTCACAAAGAGAACTGGTGCTCCCCAAGGTGAGACACTTGGTCTGATGTACTCTTTGTCCAACAATTCCTGTAATTGTATTTTTAATTCTGTCAGTTCTGGTAGACTCATCTAGTAAGGGGCCTTTGATATGAGGGCAGAACTGGCTAACAGGTCTATGGAGAAGTCTATTTCCCTTCTAGGGGGTAATTCTGATATCTCATCCACAAACATGTTTCTGAAATCACGTAGGATAGCAAAGTCTTCCAACTTTGGTTTATCTTCCTTTTCTGCTAGATTCTTCACTTGGATGGCATAAACTTGACATCCCTTTCTCATACATTTCTTTAGTTTCATTTATGAAATTTGTCTGAATGATATCGGTTTTGGTATACCTTGGGTTGTCCTGGTAGTATCAGAATCATCCTTATAGCTAAGCATCTTTGTATAACAATTTAATATTGCTTTGGGTCGTTCCAACTAGTCCATCCCAATTATCATATCATAAGATCCTAATGGTAGGATGTTCATATCGGTCTTTATACTTTGACCGTCTAAGTTGAACTCAAAATCCAGAACAAACTCTGCTACCTTTCTTTTAGTACCAGTCACTAATTGTACAAGCCATGATTTCGCATGCTTCAGTTTCTTAAGTTTGTTTGACTCGACCACATTGGGTGTAATATAACTTAACGTAGCTCCAGGGTCAATTAAAATAGAAATTCCAGTGTCATTGATTTTACCTTCGATTTCTACCACCGAGGACTGGTGGTTAGCTTGTTGACCATCTATGGCTGCATTTATCCGATGTAGGCTTCTGCCCACATCTCCCACTGTCGAGGCTTCCTGTAGATTATGAACAACAGTTCTATTTGTTGAACTCAAACATGGAAAGTTCCTCCTTATATGAGACTCTCTGCATTCCCAACACTTTAATGGATCGCGGGGATTGTCTCCAAACTTCTTCATTCCCAGGTTTACTAGTTTACCACTGCCTTGCATATTCGGATGGTTGGAGTGAAAGTCCTTTCTCGAAAAACTTTTTGTTGTATTCCGATGAGGAGCTGGCTGGTACTCCTTCCTCTACTGGTTCATTCGCTCTTGTTTCTTATCCTTCCATGCTTTGGGAAACTCTACCCATTGTTTGTACTGATTGTAGCACATTCAAACTTTCCTAAATACTTCGCTCAAGGATTTGGGGTTGTCAAATTCAATTATGTCCTTGTAGGACTGTGGTAGGCAGCTTAGAACAAGCTAAATTTTTACTTTATCCTCTCGGATGTACAGTATGAACCTTAACAGTTCTAAAAATTTATTTATAAGGTCCTCCATTGTCATCTGTCCAAGTCATAAATTGTAGAATTCTTTTGTCTTTCTTTCATAGTAACTAGCCGAAAGTTATTGTTTCTTGAAGTACTTCTTAAAGTCAGACCATTCCAACTGTTTTTCCTTTAGGCCCTTGGCCACATTTAGGTCTTGCCACCAAATGTTGGCCTTCCCTTTCAGATTATAGATGGTCATTATGACCTTCATGTTGCTGAAATAGTTGTAAATTTGGAAGTATTTTTTTGATGTCCAACAACTATGCTTCAACTTCCTCTCCCGTCTTGGATTCTCCATCAAAGGTAGCTGGTTTAATCTTTTTAAATTCTCCTTCAAGGTGGTCTACTTGTTTTCTTTTCCTACCAAATTTAGTTTTTTCTTCAACTGAAGGTGTTCCTTCCGACGAACTATCTCCTTTTTTTTTTCTCCGGCCCTGAGTTCTTGGAAGCCCTTTTGTTGAATTCTTCCTCGTGGTTATCATCTTTTGGGATTTTCTTGGTCACTATACTACGTAGCAGGACTTCATTTATCTCTTGTTGTTCCTATTGCACTGTTTTCAATTTTTCATTGTCCTCTTTGAAAATCTATAATTCAACAATAAGGTTCCTCATTGTTTCTAACACTTCCGTGGGTGAACTTTCGTCACTGTTTTGTCTTGGATCTCTAGGGTGTCCCTGCTGCGGGTTTTCTCCCATCATGATTTCTGCATCGTCCTGAGTTTCCATAATTAACAAAAAACAGAAATAGCTTTCTATTTGTAACCATAAGAGTTTTGTTAGTTTTACATAAATCGAAATATATATATATATATATACTAAGAATCTATTGTGGCCTTGTTCAGGTCCAGTGTTGTCACCTTTTTGCTCTGATACCATATGTAATGTACCTCAAAATTTACGTAATTTTTTTTTTTTAATTGGGGACATTGAGTTGGTTTTGTGTCCTTGAGGCTTTTCAGTCACTTGTCAATCCTAAGGTACGCCAGTCTTATTTCCTTTCTCTCCTCTATCCTATTTAAAATAAAGTCGTTGCTTCCTATTTCAGTAATGTGATGTACATGAACAATAGGTCCATAACTAGGGACAACTCATTTCATGGCAACCTAATATTATCTACTGTCTCATTTTCAAATCCACTTTATGGACATCTCATTTCATCGCAACCCAATATTATCTACTGTCTCATTTTCAAAGCCATTTTAAGACATGTAAAAGTAACTACTTAGAGTTTCTATCATACATTGTGAGGTTAAAGATGTCAGGCCTTAAGATGTTCAATCCAATATATGCATATAACATTATAAAATCAACAAGGAGAAGTTAACACTATTCAGGAACGAAAGTTATAATGGGTTTAACCTTGGCCATTAAACTTGCACCTTGAAACTAAAGTGTGCAGAGGGTTAATATTGTGGAGGTTATGGTTACGATCATATTACAAACCACTCGTTAAGTAATGACAAGGGTTAATAACCTCGGGTGTTGAATGTAAGGTAGTTGGATTCAACATATAACGATGCAGTAGGAAATCCATCTGGTTGCCTTGCCATTAATGCTCTTAGTAATTGATATAGGTGGAAACCATTGTTCCTTAAAGGTCTGTCGGCACATTTAAAGTGCCTGGGATATGTCTATTTGGTACAGAGCTCGACTGGTGTGCCCTAAGGAAATGTTGACTCTTACCCTATGATCACATGTTCTAAGTACGAAACCTCCTTCCCTTTACTCCATTCAAAGGTTACTCCCGTACCTTCACTCTCATTCAGGTTTTGGTTTGCTGAAATGAGGAAGCACCGTCTCAATCCATTTTCGTTGCACTCTGGTTAAGTTTTTAGTGAAGGAGGGGGAGATGTTACAGACCATTCCTTTGTTTGTCTTAAACATCGTGGTCAGGAGTTAACGGTTCTAGTTCCTGTGCTAGATGGATGGAGATTCTGGGTGGCACTTTTCGACAACAGCTCTGTGTGGTAATCTTACCTTTGGCTATTCTTTTATTTACGCATTAGAATCATTCTGCCTCGTATGTAGGTCTGTGCACACCTCTGTTCTTGGTTGATCCTCGACAGTATCCTCGTCTTACTTCCAGGGTCCTGTGGTAAAAAGGAGTCGGGTTCTCTTGGTAAGGGTTTGGGTCCTATCATAATTTCCCCCCTGTTACTGCACCATTCATCCTGTCGGGACTGAGCCATTCCTTGTATCATGACGTCTGTTATGAAAGTGTACTCGAAATATTTATTTTGGTTTAACCCTTGTTATTGGTCCTGGTTTCCTCTGTTGGATAGTCCTTTGTCACGTTAATGATCTTCTTTGTTGGACTATAGTGTTCACTAGTATCATTGATTAGAAGCGAAGTTTCCAAAGGCTGAAAGCATTTAATCTTTTCAGTTATGTTGAATGTTTCAATGGTTTTATATTTACCATGTTTGTTTATATGCCTTTCTCTTTTTTTTGTTACTCCTACAATAATTTTTGTATTAGGCACTAGTATCTATTACTAATGATGGGCCCCTTTGTTGTAGGAAAATATCCCTGCGGACAGGTAGATTGCCTCTAAGAGATTGACCCTAACTCTAGACAGAAAATGCTTAACATGGTCACTGACTTCCTTTCAAATCTATCTAAACTAACACATGAGAAGAAGGGATGACAAAAGTACCTCTTTATCGACGTTTGTCCCTGCACGCTCCTAGTTGCGCTTCGATCCTTTGTTTCTCATTGGATCCTGTGGACAAAACAAGATACGACCACTTCCTAGTCTATTGATATTAGTTTGAAAATAGATCTATCAATTAATGATAATTTCATGGAACATTAGACACAAACTAGAAAGAAACAGGCCAAGCGTGATGAGAATAATGACAACAGTACTTACAATCGTAGATGCGAATGCGACAGCTTCGTCGAGTCCTCTTCGTCTAACCCTTGCCTGAAAGATCCACAACCTGGACAACAGCAGCTTCACCGATCACTCTCCTTTGGCTGACTGTGTATTTTCTCCAAGATCATAAGTTTCATACCAACAATTCTTCCCCCTTTCCACCATCATAGAGCCTGCTTATATAGGTTAAGAGGAGCTTAACCTCTTGAGTTATATTTAGAACAAATTGGGAACTTCCTCCTCAGATCAAGGATCTCTTGATGAAACCAAGAATTCGAACACAAATGCCTCCTAATCTCGAAAGATCCTCCCCTTGTTCTCCTCAACGGGCTAACTACTGCCCCAAATTAGGCAGCGCTCCCTTAGAAGGGGCATCAGAGCGCTGTAGCGCTCCATGGTAAGCTATGGAGGGGTGCCAACGCTCCTTCAGAGGGGGCAGGGGAGTGTTATAACGCTCCCTGAAGCATTATAGGGGAGCGCTAGCGCTCCTAGAGATGATATAGAGGAGCGCTCCCCCTCAGAACCTCTATTCCAGAGCTCCTTTCAGGTGTCAAGAGTTATTTGACTTCAGTAAACCAGTTCTTCTCCTTCAAACCAAGCATATGAGATGTTTTAAGTGTCTCCTTAGTGTCCTTGGCATGGAAGTATGCTCAAACATCATTTGCAATGCTTGCGACCAACTTGTGACACTTGCGAAAGTTGTAAGGAAGATTCGACACTTACGACAATTGAGAGGAACATGCGACACTTGTCTAGCTGAGTAATTTTGACGTGTAACAAATTGCCCCCCAAAGTATGAAGTTATAAGATGTCAACTGATAACTGAAATACTTTGTAGACGTCCAAGCAAGCGTATAGACTCGGAGAACCTGACAGAATCTGCACACAAACATCCAACAAATATCATGACATATTTCAAAACCCAAGGCAGGCATACCTATGCTTGGGTGATCAAGACTTAGCAAGATATGGCCGCCAGAAAATACACTGCGGATCCATAATTGTATTGATAAAAAGGTATAGCCATTGAAGATACAATGTGGATCTATACTCTGATGACTCGGACTAATCGTAGCCACGAAGAATACACAGTGGATCTATGAGATGACAAGACATAGCCACGACCAATACAAAGTGGATCTATGTGACAATGTATGTGTTCTTTGTCCAATAGAAACTCCTTCGCAGCCTAGGAAAACCATATATCAAAGTTATTACTCAACCTAGGGTCTTCGTACCGATCCCAATGTGGTACGATTCTAACCATGCGAACAGATTTCCTGATGTCAAACATGGCAGAAACCACTTGATTACCGGTCAATGGTGTAACCGTTAACAAGTGCGAGGGAGATCACCATTAATGTCAATGATTACCAAGGTACCTTAGTACATTCCAGGGAATGTGAATAGATGGGATGAAGTCAAACACCCATGGAATCATTCGATCAGGGGTCAATGATGTAAACCCACTGTCGAATGTGAGGAGGCCTGCCATTGAGGCATGCAGGTCCCAAAGTACTAACTGGTTTCTAAGCCTAATTCCCGGATAATGTGTTGAAGTCGATAGGAATAGACTCGTCGAGGGAGGGCCTTGATGTATCCCCCATCAACGACACGAAATGGACATGGATATGTAATTGGCAGATCAAATGGACATGGACTGACACAGATTTTGAGGCAAGATATTTGGGATGGTTGACTCTTGAGGAAGATACTTCCCTTGAACACTGAGGCACAATAGAAAAACGTGAAATGGACCAAAACTATGCAGTGGGTATCGTGACTCGTGTCGGGTGACCCAAAGGAGCGAAAGGAACTCAAAGTATTGGCTCAGTGCAGAGGTTCAGTGGATTATAATATGTGCAAATGACAAAGTGTCGTGTTCAAGGGTGACTCTAAGAAGTTCTGGATGATGTTCTCAAGAGACTTCTTGGCTTGCTCCTTTCAATTTTTCCCCCATCCAGATAGATGAGTACCTCTTTTTGATTTAATGACCTTGAGGAGGATAACAAATGCTTGATATAACTCACCTTCGGTAAGTTCCTCTTCCTTTGTTTAACGAACCGGAAGAAGTAAGGTTTCGGTCCCATATGGGCCTGTTGATGTGTGCTTTAATGAGTCCAAAGACAGAAAACTCGAAGGTTTTTCAGTATTATAGAGTTTGGAAAAACACTTAAAAGATAACTCTCTCAGTTCCTTTTTCGTATAGTATTCCAACGAGACCGAAAAAGGGTTAAACTATCGCTTGAAATACGCCCTTTCTGACCTTTTAACGAGCGTGAAAGGAAGCAAGGTCACTCGACAATCTTTTTATATTTAGAGAGTCTGAAAAGGGTTTAAAGGAGACTCCAGGGGGGTTCCTTTTTCGTGTGTTCGTATCCGTACGGGTCCAAAAAAGAGATAAAACTTTACCCGGTTACGTTCTCATATTGTCGAGCTCGAGAACGAACTAAGACTATGCTCATAAGTGTGACAAGGTGAATAATCCATCAAGACTGTCAGGAAACCTGCAATGCCAGAACTACAGAACAAGGTTTAGTGAAGCCGTTACATCATTAGAGAAACCCAAAAATGACCATACCTTATAAAAAATGAAAATTTATAAATAACAATTGATTGAGAATTCATTTACCATTTCATTTTGCAAGGATTTTTTGGAGTAGTGGAGAATCTCGTTTTGAAGCAAATCTTGTTTTTCTCGCCGCCGAAGATACGATCCACCATTTTTCTCATCGTTTGGACCAGGTAGGTGTCCATCTCTTTCTATTTCAATTGTATGGTTTCATATTCATTTTCATAGCATGATTTATTTTAAAAAACGAAGCCCTAAGTCGCCCCAATTGGAACCAAATCGGCCTCTTTTAAAAATTAATGAAAAAGGGGCATTCTTTTACAAAAATTGCTTCGAGGAAGGGTGGTTAGGATGTCAACACCCTTGTGATCAATTGGACAAGTCGTTTTTAGTAAAAGAACTCATGAAAACATCTCCCCAAATGCCCACGCAGCCCCCAAAGTCATTTTGCATTTTTTAAAACGTTTTTATCATTATTTGACAAATATTAGAGGGCGTGGTGGTTTAAAAGAGTGAGTGGTTTCTTTTAGATGGTGTGGGCATCTTATTTCATGTTTTAAATTTCTTTTGAAAATCACTGAAATTATCAAAACGTGGAAATAATGAATTTCTTAAATTTTTTGTTTTGTAGGTAACTTCGGCAATCATGATTGAATGGAAAGAGAGGGAACATGAGATGGATGACTTAGCCGCTTTACAGATTCCTCGTACGCGGGCCTCTTTGTGAGCTTGTGGCTTGCTCAAGTTCTTCAAATTACAAAAAATGAAGAGAGAAATCCTATTGCTCGAGTATATGATTGGCCTTTGGGACGTTACGGAACAAGGATTCTGAATCGGCACACAACTTTTGACCATTGAGTTAGAGGACGTGTACTTTTTGACTGGACTCTCGAAAAGAGGGGTCCCCATATCTTTCACTGGGCAGCGAGTGCTACCTAAACAAGTGGACGTGTATCTGGCACGCCACTGCATACCAGGAGCAAGGTTGGTAGGGGCGGGATCCCTATCAAGGATATTCAATATTTGCCTCTCCGGTCTATACTATTTGCTATCACCAGTGTGACAGGAAGCACTAGCGCCCATATGGCATCGAGATCATAGGTGGCTTATGGCGTTCAGTGTTTGGAACCAACACTGTTCAACTGGAGTGCAACGTTCCTTCTGTAACGACCCTTGATTATAAATTATAATTAATTTAATAATGTAATCCTAAAAGATTAGCTAAACTATAATTATTTATTAAAATAACCTTAACTAATTATTTATTATTAATTAGTTATTCTTGATTATGATTAATTTAAG
>ML785203.1:254993-280691 GCA_009831015.1 Picea engelmannii | reverse complement strand
AGAAGGGATCACATAAGGATCCCGAGAAGATAAGAGAATTAATGAATGGATAAGGGTAATTAAATGGAGGGATAAGGAATTTAATGCAAGATGGAGTGTCGGTGAAGGGGGGGGAATAAGGAAGGAAGGAAGGAGTTGGAGGGTGGATTCTACGGGGGAACTATTTTCTTGCTATGGAGAGAGCCGAGAGGGGCTGTGAGAATGGTGTGCTCAGATTGAGGCACGGGTTTTGCTGGTTCTGGTTGTGACATATTGATCAGGCAGGCACCGAGTTGCTAGAAGTTTTGGGCTCGGAGGGCCAGGATATCCGTAGATATCCTGGAGCTAGGTCGTTTTCCTAGTTGGCAGGGTGAACAAGAGGTTTTGGGCAATTGTTTTTCTATGTTTGCAACAGGACTGGAATGTGTAGCAGGTAGCAGCAGGAAGGCAGCTGACAACGGAAATTAGCATCAGTGTTAAGGTACTCAATTCGAATTTATGCATTACTCATTGATAAATTTTAATTTTACTTGCATAATTCTTCTTTTATGAATCTGGTATAAATTGCAGTACATTTGGTAGGATTTGGTAGAATTTTTAGATGTTATTTTAAAACTAGTCATTACACCTTCGAAATGTGAAGGAACAAATCTCACGGTGCAGGACTGGACAGAAGCAGTTCGGCTACGGTTAGTTTTTAGTCTCATTTTTTCTAGATCGCATCCCTTAGCTACAGCCTCTGATAGCACTGGAAGTACGACCAGTGGATGAACCTAGGATGGAAAGGTGGACTATTCTGTCTCCAAGGCTAGTTTCAGAGTCAGAGTTCCATTTCAGTGGTGATTTCTTTGCCTGGTTGAGATGGCAGTACCTTTGGATAGAGGACTTACCTTATGCCGATGTAGATTTCCATGGGAGTATGGAATTGATTTTTCCCACGTGGGAAGACTGGAACGAGTCAGGTAAGAGACTGAGCCATACCTTGTCTATTTTTTGTTTTTAAGTTTTTGATGTATATATATTTTTTTGGGGTATGTAAAAGAGTTTTAACAGATGTATTGTTTCCAATATGCAGACAAGGGAGAAGTGCGCCTAGCTTATATACCGGTACCAGGACGTCGCGGAGGCATCTCGGTCATAGCAGATCTAGTGGTACCAGTAGTAGGTCTCCGGGAGGTTGTGAGGAACCTCCAAGGCCTTACATTGTGGAGTGGGGAAGTGCCTTTACATCTGCAACGACACACAGTAGGAGTACCAGAGAATATCAATTCTCTGTTGATGCGTGTAGTGTGCGCAATAGTGTGTTACTCACAACACAATGTAGTGCGGGGAGATTAGAGTCTCTTCGATGATCATGTTTTGTACGCCTTGTCAGGAAATGTTATATGGGTGGAAAGGCCCAATATTTTTCTCTTCTACATACTTTTTTATGTAATGCAAACATTTCAGTTACGCCATATATATATATATATACACAGTTTCAAGTTTTTATGATGCCAATGATTTGTACATGATGATGTCTGTGGTGTGTTTTAATTTACATGTAATGTACAGTTTTCTTTTCCTTAAATCTTATATGTGGGCTAGATACCGATCCATGATATAATTAGCTAACGCATCTGAAACACTATTAAATTCTCTCGGAATGTGTCTATATTCAATATAATTGAACATTCATTCGAGACGACGAACTTGCAAGTGTAGACGTAGCAGGATAGGACTACAGATAGCGTAGATATGGTTGAGTTGATAAACCACGAGTTGGGAGTCTAAGTAGACAATTATGCGAGAGACACCTATAGAGGAGGCTTGGGTCAATAGTCCAATGACAGTGTGATATTCTGCCATATTGTTGGTTGCTGGTCCTAAAAATATACCTTTTGAGCTCACCACCTCATCAAATTGGTAGATAACCCAAGCTGCTGAAGCAATGTTCCGGGTATGTCGGCTGGCGTCATCCGCGAACCCAAAAAAGATAGGAAAGGAAGACGTCATCTGTGCATGAAAACACAGGCACAGTCATGAGTGGAAACGATAAAGACTCGAGCACGCGAAATAAATAGACACACCAAACTAAAATATAGTAATGTACAAAGTACAGATGCTAGGTGATCTAGGCATAGTACTTCTTAACGTAAAGCCCGTTTCGGGGCTCTCCCAGGGAAATTCCATCATGATCAACTAATTCGTAGGCACCTTTATGTAGGACACACTTCACGATGTAAGGACCGTGCCACATGGGTTCTAACTTTCCTGTCCCCAATTTATCGTGAGCTTGGTCGTAAACGAGGACTAAGTCTCCTTCTACGAAAGTCCAAGGGTGGACGGATTTGTCATATTGACTTTTAATTCGTTTCTGATGTGCCTCATTGACGAGAGAAGCATCGCGACGTGTTTCATCCAGTTTGGATAGATATAAAAATAATTCTTCTTCGACAGAAGTATGGGGCAGGAGTTCTACTTTCAGTTTGAGTGATGGAATCTCACACTCGATTGGTAGGACAAATTCAATGCCATAGACCAACTGGAAAGGAGTAAATCTAGTTGAAGTTTTCACAGAGGTGCAATAGGCCCAGAGAGAAGAGAACAGTTGTAGATGCCATGATGTTTTGTTTTCCCCTACCATGCATTGGATCATGGTTTTTAGGACTTTGTTGATAGCCTCAACTTGTCCATTCACCTGAGGGTAGTAAGGAGATGAGTTTTCATGGAGAAAACCCAATTTGACATGTAACTCGCTCATCATCTAGTTTTGAAGTGTGCACCATGATCAGTGACAATGGAACGTGGTACACCAAAACGAGTTATGATGTGGTTGAAGAGGAATAGAGCTGCAGTACGGCCATCATTCAGGAAGGTAGGCATAGCCTTAGCCCACTTGGTGAAGTAGTCGACGGCGACAATGATGTAACCATGCCCCCCAGCTGAGGTAGGCTTACACTGCATGAAATCGATGCCCCATTTGGAAAAGGGGCCGATGACGATAATGGGATGCAGCGCCATAGGGTGGGTACATGCCTTCTTGTTAAAGATTTGGTAGGGTGGGCATTTTTTGACAGCCTCGATTGAATCTTTGAAAATCGAGGGCCAAAAGTAGCCGGCACGTAAGATTTTTTGGGTTGTGGCCATCCCGGAAAGGTGACCGCCACAGGCGCCAAGGTGAAAATCATTTAAAACGCGTTCATCCTCTTCGTGAATTAGACATCGCCGAAGGATGGTGTCAATACCACGGCGATACAAAGTGTCGCCGAGAATGATATAACGACGAGAGTGATGACGAATGCATCGACGCTCTTCACGAGAGATGTTAGGCTGAAAACATTGGGTTTGGAGGTACAGGAGAATGTCTTCGTACCAGGGATCGGAGGTGTTGATGAGGAAGAGAGATTCATCGGGGAGAGAGTCTCTAGGTTCAATGTTTTCATCGGCACGAGGGAGAGAACAGATGAGCTTGACAAACACCAGGGATTTTTTGGCTTTAGCCTTCGTAAACTCGAGATCGAATTCTTGGAGAATGACAATCCATTTTGAATATTTGCCCCCAAGCACTTGACGTGTCAAGACGTGATACATTAGGTTGGAGTTTTTGATTACCGTGGTGGTGTGTAATAAGATGTAGTGGCAGAACCTTTGGACAGCGATGACGGCTGCCAGAGCCAGTTTCTCGACATGCGAATATCGGAGTTCGGGTCCAGATAAACTCTTTCTCAGATAATAAATCACATGTTCTTCGTCGTTGTGGTCTTCTTGAACTAACACCATGGCGATGGTGGAAGTAGAAGTGGCCAAGTAAAGGATATAATCCTTTGTATATTCAGGGGGATGTAACAAAGGTGCATGGGTCAAAGCATGCTTGAGAGCATCGAATGACCGTTGAGCGGCGTCATCCCAGATGAAAGGGATGTTATTTTGCAATAAACACATAAATCCTTTGGTAATCTTGGCATAATTGCAGATGAAATGGCGAAGAAAGTTTGCTTTGCCTTGCAAACTCTGGATTTGGGTTAAATTGGTAGGTGGGGGTAAGGCTAAGATGGCCTTGATCTTTAAGGGATCCACCCTGATCCCGTCTTTTGAGACAATGAAGCCGAGGAGTCGACCGGATTCGACAGCGAAAATGCATTTGTGTGGGTTCAGACGAATGCGGTAGAACCTACATCACAGAAAAATCGCGCGTAAATGATCAATGTGATCGGATAGATTTAGCGAATGTGTGGGTAAATCGTCAAGATACGGTTCTGCTATGTGTTTGATGTCATGAAAAGCGTATGACATGGCTCGCTGGAAAGTGGCTCCAGCATTTTTAAGGCCAAAAGGTAGCTTTCGGTAGGCGAAAGTTCCCCAAGGGCAGATGAAGGTTGTCTTGTGTTGATCAGTAGGCAAGATTTCGATCTGGTTATATCCAGAAAATCCATCCATGAAAGAGAATATTATTCTCCCTATGCAATTATCGATGATTTGGTCGATGAAGGGTGTAGGGTAGTTGTCCTTGGGACAAGATTTGTTGAGATCTCGATAGTCAACGCAACCACAAATGGTCCCTTATTTCTTAGCAACCGGAACAAGGTTGGAGACCCATTTGGTTAAAGGGACGGGATAGATGAAGCCAGATTTTAGAATTTTTTCAACTTCTGCCTTTATAGGTGCGATTTTCTTGGGATGAACTGGGGGAAGCTTTTTCCGAACCGGTTTCGCGTCAGGGTAGGTTTTGATTTCATGTACGACGATTGAAGGGTCGATCCCTGGCATTTTCTCGTAACTCCATGCGAAGACATCGTGTAATTCCTTGAACAAAGTGGTGTAAGAAACTACTTCGTCAGGTGTGCAATTAGCACCAAGGTTAATGTTTTCCACGACACCTTCTTTGATTGAAATGTCAATCGTGATCATGGTGGAGATGTTACCCATGTTCCCCTCAGAGAGAGTATCTTGTGTGAGGATAGGATATTGTGGAGCTTCGGTAACATCGGGAGGGAAGACAGATTGTATGTCTTGGTGGATTTCTTCCAAAGGTGGAAGAAAAGAGGATCGATGGTGGTTGTCATCCTAGGGCAGATCATCAATACTTAGCATTTCCATAATTGACTCGTCTGAAGGGAAAATGTGGGAGATGTAATCGACGACAGATGATAGGGAATCCAACCACGACGGCACCGAGTAAGTATCGGGTGCCAATGAATGTGAATTGTTGGAAGAGGGAGAGGAATATTGAATAGTTACGTATGCGGCCTCGACTGGGCTAAGTGACATAGTGTCACCAAGCACATTGAATTCCAAAGGAATAGGCACAATCCAAAGGTCAGATGATGCCAGGGATTGATAAGGCATAGTCAAAATCATATTGACAATGGCAATATGATGTGCAGTAGGTGGAAGTGGTGTAGGGAAAGTACCCATGAGTCTAGAATCTTTCAATAAGCCAACACCAACGCTTTCGTACGTAATCGGGTGGTCTCCCAGAAAAGGAATATTGTTGGTAGTAGGGATGCAAGTGTCGGGTGTACAGAAATCAAGCTGATTGACGGTAACAATTTTTCCTTGATGGGGGAATTGCACACATCGAAACACCGACGTGGCGATGACAGTCATAGCGTAGAACCAACTTCTTCTGAGTAGCAGGTTGTAATCGAGGGGAGCATCAACCACCTCGACGTCAACGGTAACAGTTTTTCCGCCCAATTGAACGGATAAGGATTGTAATAATCCGTGAGGATGAAAACCTCGTCCATCAAAAGCATGTATCATGGTAGCGGATTTGTTAAGGGATAGTGATTTCAAGCCTTTCCAACAGGCTAGAGACATGACACAGGTGGAATCTCCCTCATCCAGGATAGTCCGGTGGATTTGTTGATTGTGAACAACAAAATCGATTTGGAAAGCTAGCTGGTGGGAGAGTCGCGGTTGATGATCATCCAGATTAAACGTGATATTGTTCGATGACTCAGGATCAAAAGCATCGATGGAGGATAATATTGTTCTACGTTGGCTGGGGCAGTGTTGTAGAACTTCCAAGGCGGACATAGCACACGGGGCCTGGGCCAAATCCTCTACAATGTTGTAATTTTGGGCCACCCGTGAATTAGGATTGAAGGTAGATTTCCAGATGGTGCTTTTAGGAGGGCGTAACATAGAGTCAAATGAAGGTTTCTTGATCCGGAGTGGCCCATATGGAGGTCTAACAAATGGAGGATTGATGGAGGATGGCAACGGGTTTGACAGAGAATCGTTAGTAGGCTTCAGTTTATCAGGTTTAACTGGCATGTCGTATGTCGCAGAGTGAGTAGTTAAATTAACTCTGTTAAACATGTAAATGTGGGCACTTGTCGAGGCCTCATCATGGGGTTGGTTGGAACTACCCCCTGACGTGGGGGTTTGCGCAACCAATGATTGTTGCTGTGGAAAAGGCTGGGTGAGCACAGTAGGTTGCGAATTTCCCTTGAAAAGTTTGGCCACTTCATCGCGATGTGGGCAGTCTCGAGTGTAGTGATCGTCGCCACAAATGAGACATGGGAATTTTGGTTTCCGTTGCGTTTGTTTTTCGGCAGCAGGGGTTTGCGGTTGGGTCTTGGGTTGTTCGTTGTTATTATTCTTCTTTGGTTTGTTTCTCGCTTTCTTCTTGCCCCCTAGTTGTTGTGAAGGGGTTGACTGGACCGCATTCACATAAGAGACCTGAGTTTGAGAGGGGGTAGAAGAGGGTGCAGTCGGATTGGGAGCAGCCGCCGAAGTAGGCCACTGGGTTGTTCCAGTAGACTGGGTAGTATATTGAGTCTTGACGGAGCCAATAACTCCATTCGCATGCGAAGCAGTCGAAGGTTTGGATGGATTGTTAGTGGCACGGGTGGCGTTCGGTATCAACTCATATAGAGTACCAGATTGTGAATAGACTAATTCTAAGTACTGATCTCGAGCAATGGCTTCTTCCTCGGTGATGACATTGCCCATGGCAACATCACGAACAATCTTGGGTAATAGTGATTTTGTGAACCATTCTGCTAACAATTGGTCAGGAATGACCGCTTTGATTAGCCTTCGTCATTGTCTCCATTCATGGATATGATCGGAGATATGTACCGAAGTTGTTTGACGAAGGGAGGTTAATAGTTCAGTACCCATCTCGTATCGAATGGGCAGTTGGAAGTGCATGAGGAAGGACATGGCGAGGGAGTTGAAATCGTGAAAAGATGCTCGTGGTAATTCAATATACCATTTCACTGCGGAACCCGTAATTGTTCATTGGAAAAGACGCAAACGAATCGAATCGTCCATGAGGGAGTTGGATGAACACCACAAATAGAAGGTCATTACGTGGTTGTTCGGGTCTTCTCTGGATTTTCCGTCGAATTTTGGGATATCAGAAGGCAGTTTAGCTGGAATAGATGGCCAAACTGGAGAATGATAAATAGGATCATTCGTTAACCGAGACAAGTCTGGAAGGTCCAGGGTAGATAAAAAGGGTAGTTGTCGGTTAACTTGTGGGTAATGTTGGTTGGTTTTGACCAAGGTACATAGGATTTGAGATGTTTTGAGAAGTATGTGTGAGCGGAGGATGACCTGATGGGTTTTGCGGGTTATAGGGTAGGTTTGGAATTTGTCCATAAGGGGGTTGTTGCGGAGTCTAAACATTTTGTCCCGTGGAGGCATGTGGGTTTCCTTGAAAAGGGACACCCCGCGGATTGGGTATGGCAGACACATTTTTTCCTTGTGGTTGATGATAGACTCGGGATTGAGGTTTCCCCCCAGCATGAGGGTGGCCCCCAAATGGGATTTGTCCTCCGGTGGGAGGATGCCCCCCAACATTAGGGTTCCCTCTGAATGGAATTTGTCCACCGGTGGGAGGATGCCCCCCAGTTTGAGGTAGAGTTCCCAGGATCTGAGAGCCAGACGTAAATGACTGACTAGTACCGCCGAGTGGATTAGGACCACCAAGACCGGTCCCTCCAGGTTGTGCGATGGGTATGGAACTTCCTGGTATAACTTGGGTAGTGGTTTGGGCAGTGGTGGCATTAGAAGCATTCAGTGCCCTAAATCCAAAAGGGAGTGTAGGTCTTGGTGTTATAGGGGTGCCAATCAGAGCTTGATTGACTACCGCGTTACCAGCGGGGATAGTCGGAATGTGTGGGACCATTGTCGAATGGGCCGTCTGGAGGGGAATTGTAGACCTTGGACCAATGGACGGTGTGTTTGGACAAACAGTTGGTGTGGCTGTAAAAGTGGTGGTACCGGTGAAATGATTTGGGGGTATTGTGTAGGAAAAAGAATCATCGACAGCTTCCCCTGTTCCATAAAGATCTTGCACCAAGCGTGGTGGACTTCGAACCACGTCTGTGGTCCAAAAAGGGTCATTGGTTAAAGGGTTTTGAGAAGACCCTGCCAGGATGTCAGAAGGATTAACGACAACAAATTCTCCGATGGAATTCAGGTGGAGGATCTGTCGTTCGTATCCCTCCAGAATGCGGTAAGCTTCCGGAAATTCTGAAACAATTCAAAAATTCTCCAAAGGAATGGGAACTTCTTCCTGAGAAGTTGTAGTGTTTTGAACCTCGCTCTGTTGAGGAGATTCCTCCATAGAATGAGGGGGTAAAGGGGTGTTTCCTTCCATATTTTATGGAGGAAGTCCCTGTAGCCTCCGCAAGTGGCGTGGAGGGTCGATGTTGGCGGAAAAGAGTCGGCGAAAAAAATCTATGGCCAACTAGAGAAAAGAGACAGCACACGCTAAAAATCTAAGAATCACAACCAAGCAAACAAGACCTTCTTTTGATGACCGTACTAGTTGGCGATGAAATCTAACGTTGTGTGATCAAGTCTAGAAGGGGTGGGGATAGGGTGGAACAGTTACAATGGCGAGTTTCTTAACGGACTTACGCCTTGGTGTAAGCTTCCACGCAGTAATTGTGGATTTACCCTCAAAGGAGCCCGAGTGAGTTTGACCAATGTCTGCTCCAGGTATAGTGAGACTTCCCGTCACCGTCACCTTGTGTAAGACCCTAAAGATTATGGCCACTAAGGTTACCAATTCGCAGTCATCCCTTGGGTGGGAATAGTAGACAATCCGATCCGAACGTACGGGCAGGGTATCGAGCCCGAAATCAACTAAAAGGCTTCCACGCAATAATTGTGGATTTACCTCAAAGTGATCCCCATCATATGATCCGACCACCACAATCAGTTAAACCACGAAGGGTTATTCCCCGTAACTCACCCGAATGCGACCTCGTGCATAACCCCTGTGTGAGAGGGGGATCCCAGGCAGACTTATACGATAATTGGATTTTACTCTCCCTAACTCAGGATGCTAGTGTTTATTTTGGAAACTTTGGAGATTTATGCTTGCATCCCTAATCCAAAGTACTAAGCCTATTCTACTGTTGGTGGAGGATCCTAGAAAAGAAAAAGTTCTAGATAACTTTTAATTAGCGTTGATTTTATGGTTGTTCTTTACGCAAAGGGGTGCATGGAAGTGAAACGAATGGACTTATGACTGAGACCTAAAGAATGAAAAAAATATGATAAGCAATCATTTTCTTTCGATGAACATCTATATAAGGGAGAGAGAGACAGTTCTTTTCACTAACAAACACAAATACGGAGTGTCCTCAAACAATTATTTTTCTTGATCAAATCCTGATGTAATGCTAAAACTTTTGAGATACCTTCTAATATGCACAATCAATCATGCAGATGCTTTTTTATTGTTTGTATATGATTAGTGATCAATTCAACACAATGCTCATCTTGCTAATTATCTTTTTGTATGAATGAAAATCAAACTAGCGCAAGAAAAAATCATACAAACAATACACCCTTTCGTTGCAATCAGAACGAAAAGAGAAAGAAAAGAAGCAATCAAAGAGAAAAACAAACTTCAAACCCAAAAACAAAAAACTTTAAGAACACTGATCTTCACTAAAAATCGAGATGGAGAGGTCTGTAGGCCTTTGATGACCTTCACCAGGGTTTTTACTCAGTTAAACAGAGAGAAAGACAAGGCAGGGGCCTCCAACTCCAATCAACAAAAAAAACCAATGACAATAGTGAAGAAGGATTACAATATCCAAATAGTAAGATGCTTATCCTTCAATCAAAAGACAGATGTCAAGGCTGAAAGGGAAGAAACATTGACTCACAAGGCTACTCAGCAGAAAAGACATAGAGGCAAAACCCAGAAAATGCAATTCTGGAGGGTTTTTTGGCCTAAAAGAGGTTGGCGCTCTGTTGCCAAAGGAAAGGAGCATTATAGCACTCCGTGCAAGGCTATGGAGGAGCGTTGGCGCTCTGTTAACACTAGGACAGGGGCGCCGGGGTCTAAAACTCCCAAAAATGTCAAAAAATTTCAAAAATTGAAATTCAAACTCGACAATTATGCAGAGTATGATGGGACAAGGAGCCAATCAGCTCATGAAACCAATCAAAAGAGGAGTGAACTAGGTCTGAAACAATCAAGGGATAAAACTAGGTCAATGAGGATAAAATCAAAACAAGAAGTTTCGACTTGAGGCTATCTCCCCAGTGGAGTTGCCAGTTTCTATTGTAGGAAAATATCCCTGCAGACAGGTAGATCGCCTCTAAGACCTTGACCCTAACTCTAGATAGAAAATGATTAACATGGTCACTAACTTCCTTTCAAATCTATCTAAACTAACACATGATAAGGAGGGATGACAAAAGTACCTCTTTATCGACGTTTGTCCCTGCACGCTCCTAGTTGCGCTTCGATCCTTTGCTTCTCACTAGATCCTGTGGACAAAACAAGATACGACCACTTCCTAGTCTATTGATATTAGTTTGAAAACAGATCTATGAATTAATGATAAGTTCATGCAACATTAGACACAAACTAGAAAGAAACAGGACAAGCGTGTCATATTGATGAGAAAAACGACAGCAGTACTTACAATCGTATATGCGAATGCGAGAACTTCGTCGAGTCCTCTTCTTCTAACCCTTGCCTGAAAGATCCACAACCTGGACAACAACAGCTTCACCGATCACTCTCCTTTGGCTGACTGTGTATTTTCTCCAAGATCATAAGTTTCATACCAGCAGTTCTTCCCCCTTTCCACCATCATAGAGCCTGCTTATATAGGTTAAGAGGAGCTTAACCTCTTGATTTATCTTTAGAACAAATTGGGAACTTCCTCCTCAGATCAGGGATCTCTTGATGAAACCAAGAATTCGAACACAACTGCCTCCTAATCTCGAAATATCCTCCCCTTGTTCTCCTCAATGGGCCAACTACTACCCCAAATTAGGCAGCGCTCCCTTAGAAGGGGCATCAGAGTGCTGTAGCGCTCCCTGGTAAGCTATGAAGGGGCACTAGCTCTCTCAAGATGAGCATCTCTCCTTTAGAGGGGGCAGGGGAGTGTTATAATGGTCCCTGAAGCATTATAGGGGAGCGCCAACGCTCCTAGAGATGACATAGAGGAGCGCTCCCCCTCAGAACCTCTGTTCCAGAGCTCCTTTCAGGTGTCAAGAGTTATTTGACTTCAGTAAACCAATTCTTCTCCTTAAAACCAAGCATATGAGATGTTTTAAGTGTCTCCTTAGTGTCGTCGCCATGGAAGTATGCTCAAACATCATTTGCGACGCTTGCGACCAACTTGCGACACTTGCGAAAGTTGTAAGGAAGATGCGACACTTACGACAATTGAGAGGAACATGCGACACTTGTCTAGCTGAGTAATTTTGATGTGTAACACCCTTGATTGTGTGAGGGTACCCATCAGGGAGGCACGAACTCCTGTTCCCATTTTGGTCTAGAAGGGGTAGCGCGATGGCAGAAGGCACAAATCCTTTTCTTCAATTAAGTATTTAGTGACCCCCTTTCTAGTTAATTTTTGTTCTGTAACTTCAACATATTATCCTGTTAGGTTATTTTTTAATGCTTCTCATTATTTTGTGCAGGTGCGGGCATGCCAAAGCATGGGGGACACCCTCTTCACTCCTTCAAAATGTATTCAGGTTCCAGCACAGTATCTAAGTTTTTCGAGATTACAAACCTCGTTGGTCCAGGCTTTGTTTCATTCCTAATGTCTGAGGATTTTTAATTCCAAGTTATGTGATAGTTGACACAGGGTACGCCCTGAATTGTATAAAATAATTCCGGTATATAGATCCACCCACACAGCTTGCGCCTGGTTGGACTTTGATAACTAGACAGTCATTTTTGTTAAGTAATGTGCTCAATATATACTGTGTGTTAATTTTTTATGGATTCGGGATCCTAAAGTACTCTCCTCTATATATTTCGAGGATGGTTTTGGTACTACAGATTCGAATTATTTCTTGGGCTATTCTAGCTATTTTTGTTTCCAAAATTAAATCTTATTATTGAATGTAGAATTCCTTTCCCGAAATGATTCGGCCATGCATAGTGATACGCTTAAAGGTTCTGTTCTTTCCCAAAAAAATGTGTGATGCTTCCCAGATTTTGTTTATACTTAATTTTGATGTAAAAATTAGTTTCGGGCTTATGCATCACAAGCTATTTACCTTCTGTTTCAGTTATCATTGTTGAATAAGCCTTTAACAGTCTTCTTACCAGTGAATAGATAACTTCATTATCAGTTTGGATCTATGCACCGTGAACTATTTACCTTCTGTTTTCTATTATCATTATTGTATAAGCCCTTATAGGTTTATTCACCAAAAATTTAGATGGCATTATTATTCATTTGGGTTTACGTATCGTGCATTATTTACCCTTTGTTTCTATTACCATTCTTGAATAAGCCTCTATAGGTCTGCTCACCCAAAAATATGTAGCATGGTTAATACGACATAAATTTGTGGTTTAGTTGTAGGTAAGTTTTTGATTAACAGAGTCATTCCTAACTTACCGTCATATCTATCTTGAATTATATATATATATATATATATATATATATATATATATATATATAGATAGATAGCCTTCCTGTAATGGGGTCCAAGGAGTTTTCCCCTTTTATTTGGAATAAAAAATTCCTAACTTATAAGGTTATGTATCCACTTAGTACTACAAAATTTTGATGTAGACAGTTTACTCTAGCGTCATTCCTCCTCTATCGCAGAATATCCATTACAATGTATATCTATATATATATATCGATTCATAAAAATAACTATACCGGTTTATATGTATATCGACTAGTACTTCAATGTTGTAGGATATATTTGTTGGATTATGAATTTTATGCTCATTCGAAGAGGCTCACTGTTTACTATAAGCATCCATAGGAAATAAAATCCACCACAACTATTGGTGCACGTGGCTTCTAGTACTTACACAACAATGTTATTTCATTTTACTTGACAGAATTAACTAAGAAGATAACAGTAATCTGAAATCGAGACTGTTATGGGGTTTGTAACTACTACAAAATTCGTTTCGCTATTTGGTACATTCCAAGATCTTAGTAATTACCCAACATCACATATAAATAAGAGAGTGTATTTCTAGATAATAATTATGAAGTAAAATGCTAGATCTTTCCCACAACATTCAACTAGAAAAATCATACATAGAAGTAAACAGATTACACCACATAACATTTGACTAGAATAAGGTAGAGTTACATATCTGAACCAAATTTTATGGGAATACAAATGGAACAACCATGCTCCTCCCAACAATAGAATAGGGCAACCAATCTACTTTCCTGATTCACCCCCTAGCATGAGCATGAGCCCATGAGGGAGAATTGAAATCTCCTCTCCAGCAATGTCCTTCGAATTCCAGCAGTATCCTCCTTGCCTCACACTCACACAGTAGTGCTCATAACAACAAGAACAACATTCTGTAGTCTTCTTTCCCCTGCATACTTGGCAGTGTCTTGCCTCCTCACATATGTTTTTTTATTAGTTTGCCTAGGAATTTTTCCCTCTCTTGGGGAATTTTCGTAGCTTTCTAAATCCCTAATTTTCAGGGGCTTCCATTGGCCAAATCGCTAATTTTCCACTTGTAACAATCAGCCCATAGTTAATTCCAATGTGTTCCCCACTTATGGATTCATGGTCAGCTAAATCTAACATGGTTGCTCCATTTGTCCTCCTGCAATCAGTATAAAATATTCTATTTTTTCCTTTTTCATACAAGTATCATAGTCAAGTAGCTAGTTGGGACAAATCAGATCTCTACCCAATAGTCAAAATCATTTATTACAATTATAAAATCCGAAATTCGAAATTGCCATAAATGGCAAAAATTTTCCAATTTCGAATTTCCTAAAAACGAAAATAAATTTCCATCCATTTTAGATTCTAAAATATTTCTTTATTTTTTTTGGGGGGGGGATGTCACATTCTTGGCCCCTCTCTTGTTGTAGTGTGGTCCATCTCATGTACTGGTCCTCATAGTTGCCAATAGGGTAATACTGCTCCTTTACCGCATCCACAGAAAAATCCCAAGTGGGATCGACCCCATATATTCCAGACTCCTCTATGGAACTTTGATCCCAATAAGTTTCCCACCAATGTTTGGCATGAGGGAGAGATTTAAGGAGTGTGAAGGTTATATTTTCTTTGTCGAAAAAATTGTGAACAGAGAAATAACCTTCTAGCAGAGTTAACCATTTTTCTAGGGCTTTTTCATCTATTTGTCCTTCAAATATACGAATATAAAAATTAACATTTACCTTGAAAGGCGAGGTGCCTCCAAAGTAGTTGCTTGATGAATGTGTGTCTGTTGTTATCGGCAGGTGTTGAAGGATGTGGGAAAAATTCTCCATCGTTTTGTCCCTCTGTCGCGTGAGAGCTTGCTCAAGCAACAAATTGATAGGATCGTTTGCTCCGTCGTTTTTCCTTTATTCCACCATTGAGGGTTCCTTGGGTGTGTGAGAGCGATTTTATTCAAGAGATACAAGATCGAGACCCAACTTTCTATACTCGAAACTCATCAGGGACATGCACTGAAAAAACGATCAAGAGCGGCCTGCTCTGATACGACTGATCTAGATTATTTTTGGCACGAAATGCAAGCGGAGATATAATAAAGAAATGCATAGAGATATCCTATATATTCAATAAGATAACATAAATTTATCAGAAATGCAACCATAAAAATAGATATACAGTAATACATGATTTGTATTAATGAAAGAAATGTACAGAGACTGTAAAAATACAGAGTGAAAGACTCGCTAGAATGGTGGCATCTTATCTCTGAGAAGAGATGTGATGGCTACTTGCATTCGCAAGAAGATGATTACAATGAGGCTCTAAAGGCCTTTTTACAATAAACTGGAATGCAAAAAACCCTAGATATCTAAAACCCTAACCCTAGGAGATGAAGCGCCAAAAGTCATGTGGGACCCGTTTGGGTAAGTGAGTACATCAACTTCCTAGGGTCGTAACTTTTGCATACGATATCTGTTTTAGGTGTGTGATAGCTCGTTGAAAAGGTGTCATCGAGGAGATTCATTTTCGGGGATCAATCAATCCCTTGGAAATAATTGAGAACCTATATCCTGAAAACCTTCATTTATGCCCTCAAAATGGCCCTGAAAGTTAAAACCTGCTAAAAATAGTAAATTTCCAAGATTTCCAAAAAACTATTTGGAGCTGTAACACCCAGTTTCCCCCAGTTTGTAAAAATAACTATACTTGCCAAGAGCTATGGAAAACTCAAAAATGTGAATGTGTGATGTGAATGGACCTTGTGAAAAAGGTCGATGAATGTGAATAATATTATGAATATATATATATATATATATTGCAGGACTGATAAGAGGGGATATGCTAAAAAAGAGACCACGATCGCTGAAGAAAGGTGGTGGAAGGCACCTGGAAAGGTGGCGTTCACTTCCACCAAAACCAATACCGTATTTGGACTTCACTGGCCCGAAGAACCAAGAGCGGCTTGTTGGCCTCAAATTAAATGACTCGCCAGGATTGGTAGGTAGATGACTCCTCATGAGTAATGAGGGATGGGGGGGGGGGTGAACCGCCCATTCGTAGAGCCATCAATCCTAACCAGTGAAAGGGAAATTGCACAACATGCAACCTCACAAGAGGAAAAAAGCATGAGGGAGAAGCGAGAAGGGGGCAGACGCGAGGGAAGGAAGAGAACTCTGGAAAAAAAATACAGAGTGAGTGATAGCAGAGAAGAAGGAGAGTAACCTTCATTCTCGGTCACTGACAAACAGAGACACAGTCTCACAACATCGTGGTCTCAGCTTGGGGGTGGTTAGTGGTAAATCCATTGGGAGTCACTGAGCCTATGGCTGGGTGGAAACGAGCACCCCTCTCAACAGTTGCATCACTTCTGGTGTTTTTCTGATAAGTGTTTTCATCTTGTATCTTGAAATGTATATTCTGACATTTATGATCATAAGCTGTGAAATCATGAAGGGTTTTAGTATAAGACTGTCTGTGTGGTGTTTGATCAGAAATGGTGGTTGCATGCTTTTGTTGGAAGGACCACGTATGGCTTACGTTTATAGATAGATTTGTACATATATATATATATATATATATATATATATATGCATATTGAATTAATTCAGACTTCGAGTCTATTCTCTAGAAATCTATACCTTTATTCATCCCCAGGAATACCCAGAATAGATCTCTCCACAGAGATACCCTTCTTGGAAATATTATCAAGAACCTAGAAAAGGATTGAAGGTGAAAGTCTTAGTAACCCTATACGAGGAAGAATGATCCTCTTGAAATCCTGAGATAACAGCGAAGGAATATCATGTTCACTTCGCAAGAGTCATCAAGGAGGCATTGGATGGTTGAAATTCTCCGTGGAGAATTCACGAAGTCCCGAGAGCCGTCAGATCTTCCAGAGGAGAAAGAGAGTTATAGTAAGCCTATTGTTTCAAGTTTTAAGTTCGGGAGAAATCAGACCATAGGATCTGGGTTGACAAGGACCGTTGGATCACTCGTGAAATCTCATTTCATGGGTTCGCGAGTTGAAGGGTTAAAACCCTTGCCTCAAGATTCATGAGGCCGTGAAAGGCGAAGTCCCAAAGGGTGTGAAAGGATTTGAGTTGTCCATCTACGAGAGGATGAGTGTGACAGAATCATTTGTTTCATATATTCGGGCACCGGGACTCACAGAGGGGGGCGCCTAGCCCTTATGAACGGTGAAGTTTCAAAAGAACCTGAGCCATCCGTTGGAGGGAGGACACGTGGCATGAAATCACCCATATCGGGGATTCAGACATTGGAATTCCTAGAGGGAAGTCTTTCGACTTCACAGGCGGAGAAGTTGCAATAGAATCGTACCCAGCCATATGAGGAGGATAGGTAGCACCTTTTCATGTGCGCAGACCCTGTACGAATCAATGAGGTCGACGAAATATTTCACGGTTCCAGAGAAGAGAATCTCGGGAGGGATAGTGCCATTTTGTGCACAGAGCCTTAGCTACAAAGATCGTAGAAGAGAAGCAAAGGCCGAGACCTTTGATACTTAAGAAATATTCCAAGGAGAAGGAAGAGAAGAGCATGCTCAAGGAGGAGCTATGATTGTCGTCAGATCAGCTGGAGTGAAATAGATCCGGGTCGTCGAAAAATGTACATCCAGACACGTGCAAAAGAGAGCAGAAACGGATGGCATAGAGACTTTGTAGAGAAGTGTCAAAAATTCGTGGTTTGTTGGATCGCACTGAGTTGGGAGGGAGTTAAGACATAGAAGTAGACATGGGAGAAGTTGTATGGATGGTGGAGACACTTCAAGATAGAAGTGGCGAACAACCGATAGCCGAGGCACAAGTAAGGAACACATGGTAGAACCACAAGGTGGGGCCCGCTTGGTTGACAGGAAGTCATACGTTGCCTGGAGAAAGGAGTCAATGCTCTGTTGACTTCTTGCGTCTCAGGGATTCGTAGAGTAAGAGCACGGGAGCTCAACCCTTCAACTTGCAAAGGTGTGAGTAGCGAGAGGTGCTAGTGTTTAGCCTAGCCAGTGATCATGCACGGAAGGTGTTGACAGAAAGGAGCTATACCCATTTCTTGATCTCGGGTATCGCGAGATTGTGAAGGAAGAGTTGGGAGTTTCGACTCGCGAACTCGCGAGATGGTGAGTTGCGACAAGCGCCTTTGGGAATAGGCCTTGGTCATAGCACTGTGGTCACTTGGGAAAGGTGGAGCTCGCGCCTAGTGTTTTTCACAAAGGGGAGCTAACGAAAAGGACCTGTGGACCAAGGCATAGCCTAGGGGGATAATTGCTGATTGAAGCCTCTTCGACAGTTCGACATTTGGGGTTTGGAGAGCTGAAAGTCTCGACTCTCTTATAACACTGAGTCATGAAATGCGAAAAGGAACCTAGTTGTTTGACCTGTGATCAGGATCAATGATCACATGGAGGTGTAAAGAGGGGAGAAATAGCCTGTGCTAAGCCCCATAGGATTTTTGGGGATTCTGACCCTCGAGAATTCGGTGAAAAATCTTCATTTCCTTAGTGCGTTTGTGACAAATTGGTATCAGAGCATGGTTACAACACTCAGCCTACTTGGGCTCATGAACGAGTTGCGCAGAAGCTCCGTTCATAACACTCTTAAAAAGAGTAACCCCCTATCTTAACCTTCCTAATCAAAAGACGAAGTTAAGAATGACAAACCCCTATTGTCTGTGTGTACATGTGAAACTATGAATTATGTATTGGTTATAAATAAATATAAATATTGACTAACAACCAACATTTTTACTCTTGCACACAAGCAGAAGATCAATCGTGGGAAATTATCAACGCATAGTATGGTGACTCACCAAGAAGTGGGAGAAGGATCCCACAATAGAGACGAAGAGTCTGATGAAAGGAGGGTAGCAAGCACCCCTCCAGGTCTAGCCAAGACTGTGAGGAGCCTCATGTTCGAATTACAAAGCTGTAAGGCCGACAATGAAAGGATGATGAAAGAACAAGAAAAGAAAACAGAAATTAACGCAGTTTTACTGTAGAGTTTATCCGATATACAAAGATAAATGTAACATGAACCTGAAACTTAAAAACATGGTCATATCAGTGGTCATACTGAGAGGAGCACCTCGAAAAAGGTCCACCCCAGAGGGAAAGGACAAGTGTCGGATGATTCCTCTGAGAAGGAAGCTGGCGATTCGGAGGGCTCTTCTAGCAGTAGAACCAGTTCCTATTCCCGAATGAAATAGAAGAAGAAAAAGCTTTCCAAAGGTCGAAAATTTGAAGAATTCAGAAAATCCAAACCACCCTCCTTTGACGGTGAAATAAAGAAGGGAGAGGAAGAAGAGGCCTGGCTGCTTGGACTAAAGAATTATTTCAGAGTCTATGAATTTTCAGAAAATATGAAGGCCCGAGTGGCCACTTTCAACTTGAATGGAAAGGCTTCCATTTGGTGGGAAGACATTAAGAATGTGAAAGGGGTTCGCGAAGAGGACCTGTCTTGGGAACATTTTGAGAAATACTTTCGAAATAAGTATCTGTCGGAAAAATATTTTGATGAAAAGACTAAAGAGTTTTATGAACTCAAACTGGGTCAACTCACTATAGAAGAATATGTCAACAAATTCCTCGATTTGTTGAGGTATGTACCCTATATCAAGGGAGAAAAGGCAAAGGTGAAATGCTTCATCAATGGACTACCTAAGGACTATCAGAATAGAATTGATTTTGATGAGCCAAAGACTCTAGAAGGCACTATTCGAAAGGCAATCTATTGTCATGAACAGTTTGGGCATCGAGCAAAACCTCGCGAAGGATGGAAACAGAAGAATAGTTCAAGATTTCAAAAAAGGGGAATTAAATCCCCAAGATTAAAAACTATAAGAAGAACCCAAGAATGAGCTTCCTAGCCTGGAGTATGCACCAGTAGAATTTTCCCTCCTTAAGCAGAAATAAAACTTGTGGACCCATATCAGTGAAGACTGATAACCCAAAGACAGAACCTTTGAAATGTTGGGGTTGCGGGGAAGAAAATCTATTGAGAGACTGTCCACACTAAAAACAGAATAGTTGGAGGATTTATAACATCCAAGAAGCTACTACCATCAATGATGTGGCTAGGAGTGAGCCACAAATTTATGCAGCCTTGGATAATAACCAAGCTGACCACCAAGATTCAGTAGTGGAAATAGAAGGTATGGTTTCCAACCATCTAGTGTCTGTTTTATTTGAACTTGTTCCAAATTTGAGTTATATATCCCCTAAAGTTGTTGATAAGTGTAAACTACAACCACAAAAACATACCAAGCCATGGTTGGTACAGTTGGCCACTGGCACCAAAAGAAGGGTAGCAGAGGTTATACCAGCCTGCCAATTGATGTTGGGTAAATTCCCCACCCAAACAACCCTTAACTTATTACCCCTGGGATCATATGATCTGTTGATTGGTATGGACTGGCTAGCCTCCCATAAAGCCAGATTGGACTGTTACCACAAAACCTTAGAATGTGTAAGTAAAGAAGGGAAAAAGATAACCCTTCAAGGGATCCAAAAAACTGTTTCGGTGAGACAAATATCAGCTCTGCAAATGAGAAAGTATTGCTGAAAGGGATGTACCCTATATGCAATACAGGTTTTGAAAACAATCGAAGGTGACAAACCAAGCCCTGACGATCAGCCTATCCTGAGAGAATAAAGAGATGTGTTTTCAGAAGAGGTACCGGGTTTACCTCCGAGAAGGGACATAGACTTCTCGATAGAACTTGTACCGGGAGCAGTGTCGGTGTCTAGGACACCCTACCAGATGAGCACACCCGAGTTAGTTGAACTCAAGATGCAATTAAAAGAAATGACGGATAAAGGCTATATTCGACCCAGCATGTCTTTGTGGGGAGCACCAATCCTGTTTTTGAAAAAGAAGGACGATACCCTTAGACTGTGTATAGATTATAGGCAACTCAATAAGCTAACCATAAAGAACAAGTACCCCTTGCCCAGGATCGATGACCTCTTTGACCAATTAGGGGGTGCGTCTATTTTCTCAAAGATTGATTTGAGGTCAGGATACCATCAAGTCCGAATCAAGGGTGAAGACATCCATAAAAATTCCTTTCGAACAAGGTATGGTCACTATGAGTTTGTGGTAGTGCCATTTGGGTTGACCAATTCCCCTGCCACTTTTATGTGCTTGATGAACAATGTACTCAACAAATTCCTAGACAAATTTGCACTTGTTTTTATTGATGATATATTAATTTACTCGAAGAGAAAAAAAGAGCATGAAGATCATCTTAGACTTGTGCTACAAGTGCTAAGAGAACATCAACTCTATGCCAAATTCAGAAAATGTGAATCCTTCCATAAGCAAATACATTACTTAGGCCATGTTCTCTCCGAAGAAGGAGTAGCAGTAGACCTTGACAAAATCTAGTCTATCATGGAATGGCCTACCCCAAAGGATGTTTCAGACATCAGATCCTTTATGGGACTAGCAGGATAGTATAGGATATTTATAAAAGGATTCTCCAAGATTGGTTGTCCAATCACTACCCCCTAGAAGAAGGGGATGAAATTCTTGTGGACACAGAAATGTGAAGAAAGATTTCAAACCCTGAAACATCTACTGACCCATGCACCCGTGCTAAAATTTTTTGATCCAAAAGCTGACTTCCTAGTGTGCACAGATGCTTGTAAGGAAGGGCTCGGAGGAGTCCTTATGTAGGGAGGAAGTGTGATTTGCTATGAATCTAAAAAATTGAATGAGCACGAAGTCAACTATGTGACCCATCATCTAGAGCTGGCTGCCATAGTGCATGCCTTGAAAATGTGGAGGCATTACCTCTTGGGGAGAAAATTTGTACTTATGACATATCACTGTGGATTACGATACTTGTTTGATCAACCAAATCTCAATGCTAGACAAGCTAGGTGGATGACCCTCCTTAGAGAGTTTTATTTCGAGATCAAACACATTAAAGGAAAGGAAAATAGGGTGGTCGATGCCCTTAGCAGAAGTATGAAAACAATTCACCTGGTAGCGGTGAGCACCTACGAGACAGATGTCAAGGAAGGAATTAGAAATGCACAATAAATAGATTCCTTCATCCAGACCGTGATGATGTACCTACAACAAGGACCCGCCGGAGAAAAATATGAAGGCTACCAGATGACTGAACAAGGTATGCTCACTTACAGAAGCAGATTTTATATCCCAGATTGTGACGACTTGAAGAGGTTCATACTGGATGAACTACATAAAAGACCCTACTCTGGTCATCCAGGATACCAGAAGATGATCACGACCACTAGGAGATAGTTCTATTGTCCTGGAATGAAGAAATACATACCCGAGTACTTAGCCAAATGCATAGAGTGCCAACAGGTTAAAGTAGAACATCGACACCTAGCAGCATTATTACAACCTTTACCAATCCCAGAATGGAAATGGGAAACCATCTCCATGGATTTCATCACTGGATTACCAACCTCAACCAAACAGAATGATGCCATTTTGGCAATCGATATCGCCCAGGTATTCATGAAAGAGATATTCAGACTGCATGGTATGCCGAAAGAGATCGTGTCTGATAGAGACACGAAATTTACTTCCAACTTTTGGAAATCACTGATGGATGGTTTAGAGACCAAGTTGTTGTTTAGCACTGCCTATCACCCTCAAACCAATGGACAGACAGAAAGAGTGAAACAAATACTAGAAGATATGTTAAGGATGCATGTAATGCATCAACCCAAGAAATGGGAAGACTACCTACGATTGGTAGAATTCGCCTACAACAATGACTACCAAGCATCCTTAAATATGAGTCCCTTCGAAGCCCTCTATCGTAGACCGTGTAACACTCCAGTCAGCTGGAGTAATCCCATAAACAACATTTCTTTTGGACCTGACATGTTGAAAGAAATGGAACAACAAGTGACTCAGATAAAAAAAAACCTGAAGGTTTCCCAGAACCGACAGAAAAGTTATGCCGACCAATAGAGAACTCCAAGAGAGTTCAAAACGGGAGACCATGTATATCTCAGAGTTAGACCCCGGAAGAGTTCTCTGAAAATGGGAGCTTGTGCCAAGTTGGCACCTTAGTACTATGTACCCTTTGAGGTTCTAGATAGAGTGGGACTTGCAGCCTATAGGCTAGCACTTCCTCCCACAGTAAAAGCACATAATGTTTTCCATGTTTCATTATTGAAGAAATATGTACATGATGCTAATCATATAATTGACTAGTTTGTGATCTAGGTGGAACCGGAGGGATAATTTCTACCAGAACCTCAGTGCATACTGGACAGAAAGGAAACCCCGCTCTAGAACCGAACCATTGCACAGGTCAAGGTGCAGTGGAGATATTTTGGCCCAGATGAGGCTACATGGGAAATGGAGGATGCCATTAGACAGACATATCCAATTTTGTTTACTTCTGTACATGCATGTCGTGTTGATAGATAAGAACATCGAGGATGATGTTCCTTTAAGGGGGAGGGAATTGTACACCCTATTTCCCCCAGTTTGTAAAAATAACTATACTGGCCAAGAATTGTGGCAAACTAAAAAATGTGAATGTGTGATGTGAATGGACCTTGTGAAAAAGGTCGATGAATGTGAATAATATTATGAATATATATATATATTGCAGGACTGTTGAGAGGGGATATGCTGAAAAAAAGACCATGATAGCTGAAGAAAGGTGGTGGAAGGAACTTGGAAAGGTGGCGTTAACTTCCACTGAAACCAATACCGTATTTGGACTTCACCGGCCAAGAGAACCAAGAGCGGCTCGTTGGCCTCGAATTAAATGACTCACCAGGATTGGTAGGTAGATGACTCCTCGTGAGTAATGAGTGATGGGGGGGGGGTTGAACCGCCCATCTGTAGAGCCGTTAGGCCTGACCAGTGTGAGGGAAATCGTGCCACACGCAACCTCGCAAGAGGAAAAAAGCGTGAGGGAGAAGAGAGAAGGGGGCAGACGCGAGGGAAGGAAGAGAACTATGGAAAAAAAAAATACAAAGTGAGTGATAGTAGAGAATAAGGAGAGTAACCTTCGTTCTTAGTCACTGGAAAATAGAGACGCAGTCTCACAGCATCGTGGTCTCATCTCGGGCGTGGCTAGTGGTAAATCCGTTGGGAGTAGCTAAGCCTATGGTTGGGTGGAAACGAGCACCCCTCTCAGCAGTTGCATCACTTCTGGTGTTTTTATGATAAGTGTTTTCATCTTGTATCTTGAAATGTATATTCTGACATTTATGCTCATAAGATGTGAAATCATGAAGGGTTTCAGTATAAGACTGTCTGTGTGGTGTTTGATCAGAAATGGTGGTTGCATGATTTTGTTGGAAGGACCACATATGGCTTACATTTATAGATATATTTGTACATATATATATGCATATTGAATTAATTCAGACTTCGAGTCTGTTCTCGGGAAATCCATACCTTTATTCGTCCCCTGGAATACCTGGAATAGATCTCTCCACAGAGATACCCTTCTTGGAAATATTATCAAGAACCTGAAAAAAGATTGAAGGCGCAAGTCTTAGTAACCCTATACGAGGAAGAATGATCATATGGAAATACCAAAATAGCAGCAACGGAATACCGTGTTCACTTCGAAAGAGTCGTCAAGGAGGCATTGGATGGTCGAAATTCTTCGTGGAGAATTCACAAAGTCCCGAGAGCCATCAGATCTTGCAGAGGAGAAAGGGAGTTACAGTAAGCCTATTTTTTCAAGTTTTAAGTTCGGGATAAATCGGACCGTAGGATCTGGGTCGAAAAGGACCAATGGATCACTCGCAAAATCTCATTTCGTGGGTTCACGAGTTGAAGGGTTAAAACCCTTGCATCAAGATTCACAAGGTCGCGAAAGGTGAAGTCCCGAAGGGGGTGAAAGGATTTGAGCCATCCATTTGTGGGAGGACGCGTGTCACGGAATCATCCATTTCAGAGATTTGGGCACCAGGACTCATAGAGGTGAGCGCCTAGCCCTTGCATGCGGTGAAGTCATGAAAGAACCTAAGCCATTCATTAGAGGGAGGACACTTGTCACGAAATCACCCATATCGGGGATTCAGACATCGTATGTCCTAGAGGGAAGTCTTTCGACTTCGTTGGTGGTGAAGTCATGAGAGAATTGAAAACATCTATCTACGGAGGACAGGTAGCACCTTATCATGTGCGCAGACCCTATAGGAATCAATGAGGTCGAGGAAATATTTCACTGTTCTAGAGAAGAGAAGCTCGGGAGGGATAGTACCATTTTGTGCATAGATCCTTAGGTGTAAAGATCATAGAATAGAGGCAAAGGCCGAGACCTTTGATACTTAAGAAATCTTCCAAGGAGAAGGAAGAGAAGTGCATGCTCAAGGAGGAGCTATGATTGACGTTAGATCAGCTGGAGTGAAATAGAACTGGGTCGTCGAAAAATGTACATCCAGACGCGTGCAAAAGAGAGTAGAAACAGACAGCAGAGAGACTTCGTAGAGAAGTGTTGAAACATTGTGGTCCATTGGATCACACTGAGTTGCTAGGGAGTTAATCCATAGAAGCAGCCATGGGATAAGTTGTATATGTTAGCAACATTTCTTGTACAAGGGGTGTTTTCCCAAAAGATAAGCCCCTTTGGTGAAAAAATCTAAAGAAGCGAGGTAAAAACCCACTTACCCTAAGTTGGGGCACAAATGTGAATTTGGATAATTGGTCGTGCATCTTTCAACAACCTGGATCAGGGCGCTCAGATCTGTGGTCAAGGTTGGATTCCGGAGCCTGCTCATCATTCTGCGTTTAATGGGGGGGTGGGTCTGGAATCGGGCGTGCATCTCTCAAACGGTTAAAATTGAAGCACCCAGATCGATGATGCTCAAGCAATTCC
>ML785203.1:224733-254924 GCA_009831015.1 Picea engelmannii | reverse complement strand
AGAGGGGGGGGGGTGGGTCCGGAATTGAGCGCACATCTCTCGAACGACCAAGATTGAGGTACCTAGATCAATAGCACTTAGGTGATTCCAGCCCCCCTTTGCCATTATTCCTTTAATAAAGGGGTGGTTCCGAAATGGTGTGGTATTGACGTGGGGCCCCCTCCTGTCGTGTCTCCTTCTGTGTCATTTTCTCCCCTGCCACCTGTTCTCCACTTAACCGCATGATAGGGCTTGTTTCCTTTTGCTCCTCCTCGTCCTCGATAGTCGGTCCCACAGCTCCCCTCTCTCCATCCACATGGTCCCTCCTCATCTCATCATCCACTCATCACCTACCATGTGTCCTGCTCCCTTCCATGTCAGCCTCCCATAAATAATGTGCCCCCCGTTACCATTATATCCCATCTTCTACTCCCTCCGCTTACCGCCTTCCACCATGTGTCTTCCCCTATCACATCTCCCACACCTCATCACCTCTCATCTCACCCTCACAATTTTGGCACCATCACCCATGTCAAACCCTCATCCACATCTGCCATAAGGGTCCCCTTACAGCAATCGAACAAAGAAGCATCCAAAGAAAGGTCACCACGTCGCCCGAGTATAGAGTTGACCGAGGTCGTTCCCAATCCCAAGGAAGCAGTTATTATGGCCATTGAAGGTGGTTGAACGTCATCTTCTTCCATAAATAGAAATCTAGGAAAGGACAAGCGTAGAGACAGACCGACAGTCCATCCTGACAGAGCTTGCATCTATCAAACCACTGCAGGATAGTCAAAAGTCCGATTGCGTCTATCATAAGTGCACGATCGTCCATAGTCTGCACGTGCAGACTGCCAGAAGAAATGCATACACAATGTTTTTAATGCAATTTCTCATTTTCACTGTTGTTGTTTTGTTTTGGCTATATATAGGCATTTTTTCCATTTTGTAAGAGTCGATGGTTGAGTTAGGATCCTGATTGTAATATTTTGATGAAGCGTTGGTCGCTCTGGTTATGTATTGGCATTTGAGATTTCTTACTTTATGGATGTCAGCCTTTTTCCATATCAATGTTTACACTGTGTTAGAACATCTCAGAATTGGAGGATCCAGTCGAGTTGCGTTGTTATAGGATGATGTAGGTTTGAACACTGTAATAGTTGCAATGCTTCTAATCAGTTCTTGTGTTTTCTCTACGCTGAAATGGCTCGAAATTGGAGGATCTAGTCGAGTCACCTCTCAGTTCCTTGAAACTCTGGACCAAGAGGATCTTTTTTTATGAGTTTTTCCTCCTCAATCTATCGAAGGCCTGATGCCCAAGGAGTCTTTCTCACTCTTCTCACCAAGTCTTCCATCTACCCACCTTATACTCAACTCACTGACGAAAGTTGGATCAAGACCTCCCTTGTTTTCTACATACCAGACCTAGTTTCTTGCATTAAAGCCATACTTTTTTGAGTCTCTATCCATTCGACCAGCCCCCCATTAAATTATTCGTGACATAAAAATGATGGGCATCGGGCTCTGCTCCTATCGCAATTCAAGAGTGACTTCTGATGCCAACATTTCTGGCACCGTTTTCGGGGACGAAGTTAAAGATTTTCCCTGGGTAGAACAACATTGAGCCTCTGATTCTGAAGGTGCATCAGGCAGCAGAGCCCTTAAATATTGCTACTATGCACCTGGTGACTCCACTGTGACGACTCTAAGGTTTCCACATCATTGTTTCAGTTGTGGCTACTTTAGCACACCTAGAAGCTGACCCAGAGGAGCTTTCTCGAGAAGGTTTCAGCAACTACTTTCTTAGCCTGAGAAGCTTCCTGGGGTAACAAAAATGTAAGATCTGACCTTTGATGGTGAACAAGGACTAGGCACATTCGAAGCTATTCATCTTTCACCTGGAGACTCCATGATTCAAGGATCAATTGGCAACTCCACTGGTTCAGAATGGAGAAAATCCTAGCTCGAAGGTTTGCCCCTTTTAATTTTTCTACTATTCCTGGTTTTCCTAATGTTATCCCTTCTCTGAATGAATGGGGTGATTATTTGCCCATATTTAGAGAGCATGAAGAGGACAACCCTACTCAACATGTCAGTAAGTTTCATGAACTCATGCATCAGTGGTAGATGCATCATGAGGATGTATTATTGAAGATGTTCATGTTCTCGTTAGCAGGGGATGCACGTAAATGGTATCATTCTTTACCCCCTGCTAGCATTTCTTCACTCAGTGAATTCCATGCAGCATTCACCGCCTATTGTCAGAAGTTGTATCCCTCTGAGTTAATTTGTCATAATTGTTGTGAGGGATATGACAATTATATGCAAGATCAAGCTACTTCCGACATAGGCTGTGAGGATGATCCTGATGACCTGGATCAGAAAGCAATCCTCTCTCCTTCCCATTCATATACATCAGAGGAAGGTTGTGAAAGTAATGAAGATCCCAGGGAAGAAGAAGATGCCCTGAGTGAGTTGATGGAGTAGGTGAAATATCTCTCTGCCCAATTAGAAAAGTTGAAATCTGAAGACAATGGAGAGGATGTTTTAGTCTTCGAGGCAGATGTTCTATGCAGCTCTTTTGAAGAGATTATCGAAGATTTCTTAGATGCATTAGAATCTGCCCCCGAGGAGCCTGCTGTCTCAAATTTAAATGAGGAAGCCATTGTGGAAGATGATTGTTCTTTCTTCCTTCATGAGATTTCCCATGATGTATTTACATTTGAGATTGAAAAGAAGGATCGGGAGATAGTTCCCTTTTTACAAGATGGGGGAGTGCATGAGGAAGAGTAGATCTTTCCCATGAGTCTTGTCTATGTCCATTATGAATCTGACCCGGGGGAGAGCCGAGAAGAGGAGGAGGAGCCAAAGATGCAGTGTACAGAATTCACAGAGCCAGTCAGCGAGTATCCACCGCCTGAGATTAGTGAGCCTACGTCAGTTGTTCACCCACCTATGCTTATCAGAAATATTCAGCCACAGGTGAACAACTGTGTAGCAGAGGAGGCTATCTGTCACCCGTTTTATGGAATTTTCCACTCATTCTATGACCATGTCAGCGAATACATGGAGTGGCATTTCCTTTATGCCTTTGAGCTTCCCACCTTCATCTTCACGACAACCCTTGAAGATGAATTAAAGGATGTAACCATTTTGATGTCCTGGTTACATCGTCTATTATCCATCATCGACAGAAGGAAGGAGCTTCTATTCATGAAGTTGCTTGAATGGCTATGGTGGAAGTTTGTTTTCACCTAGCCCCATGTAAAGTATTTTATTAGTTTAGGACTGTACATAAATAATCTCCTTTGAGCATGTATCTTTATTTTTTTTTTCTTTTTGGCCTGTATTTTCAACAGGGAGGTTTTTGAGCTTGACTCCATAGCCCAACAACGAGGCACTAAAGCTACAAAGAGTTCTCGACAGCCTGCAGGGGGCGTGTCGTCCCCCGTGGAGCCTAATGTTAGCAACATTTCTTGTACAAGGGGTGTTTTCCTGAAATATAAGCCCCTTTGGGGGGAAAATGTGAAGAAGTGGGGTAAAAACCCACTTACCCTAAGTTGGGGTGCAAATGTGCATTTGGATAATTGGCTGCGCATATGTCAATGGCCTGGATCGAGGCACTCAGATCTGCAGTCAAGGTTGGATTATGGAGCCCCCTTGCCATTCTACCTTTAACCGGGGGGGGTCTGGAATCGGGCACACATCTCTCAAACAATTGAGATTGAAGCACCCAGATCGATGTCGCTCAATAAATTCCGGACCCCCTTTGTGTTTCTGCCTTTAATAGGGCGGGGGGGTCCGGAATCAGGTGCACATCTCTCAAATGGCCAATATTGAGGTGCCTAGATCAATGGCGCTTAGGCGATTTTGGGCCCCCTCTGCCATTCTGCCTTTAATAAAAGGGGCGGTTCCAGAATGGTGTGGTATTGACGTGGGGCTCCCTCCTGTCATGTCAACTTATGTTTCGTCTTCTCCCCTACCACCTATTCTCCACTTAACCGCGTGACATGGATCATTTCCTTTCGCTCCTCCTCGTCCTCGACAGCCAGTCCCACAACTCCCCTCTCTCCGTCCACATGGTCCCTCCTCATCTCATCATCCACTCATCACCTGCCATGTGTCCCACTCCCTTCCACGTTAGCCTCCCATAAATAATGTTCCCCCCATTACCATTATATCCCATCTCCTACTCCCTTCGCTTACTACCTTCCACCATGTGTCTTCCCCTATCACATCTCCCACACCTCATCACCTCTCATCTCACCCTCATAGTTTTGGCACCATCACCCCCGTAGGACCCTACCCCACGTCCACCAGAGGGGTCTCCTTGCAGCAGTCTAATGAAGCAGCATACAAAGAAAGGTCACCACATCGCCCGAGTACAGAGTTGACCAAGGCCATTCCCAATCCTAAGAAAGTAGTTATTATGGCAATTGAAGGTGGTTGAACGTCGTCTTCTTCCATAAATAGAAGGCCAGGAAAGGAAAAGCATAGAGATAGATTGATAGTCCGTCCTGATAGAGCTTTCATCTGTCAAACCACTGCAGGACAATCAAGAGTCTGATTGTGTCTGTCATAAGTGCACGATAGTCCAGAGTCTGCATGTGCAAACTGCCAGAAGACATGCAAACGTAATGTTTTTAATGTAGTTTCTTGTTTTCCTTGTTGTTGTTTTGTTTTGGCTATATATAGTAATTTTTTCCATGTTGTAAGGGTCGATGGTTGAGCTAGGCTCCCGATTGTAATGTTTTGATGAAGCGTTGGTCGCTCTGGTTATGTATTGGCATTTGAGATTTCTTACTTTATGGATGTCAGCCTCTTTCCATATCTCTGTTTACACTTTGTTAGAATAGCTTGGAATTGGAGGATCCAATCGAGTTGTGTTGTTATAGGATGATGTAGGTTTGATCACTATAATAGTTGCAATGCTTCTAATCAGTTCTTATGTTTTCTCTACGTTGAAATGGCTTGGAATTGGAGGATCTAGTCAAGTCACCTCTCAGTTCCTTGAAACTCTAGACCAAGAGGATCTTGTTTTCTGAGTTTTTCCTCCTCAAGTTGTCGAAGGCCTGATGCCCAAGGTAGTCTTGCTCACTCTTCTTACTAAGTCTTCCATCTACCCACCTTATACTCAACTCACTAAAGAAATTTGGATCAATACCTCCCTTGTTTTCTACATACCAGACCTGGTTTCTTGCATTAAAGCCATACTTTTCTATTTCTCTATCCATTCGACCACCCCCCCATTAAAATATTCGTGACATAAAACTGATGGGTGTTAGGCTCTGCTGTTGTCGCAATCCAGGAGTGACTTCTGACGCCAATAGTATGGACGGTGGAGACACTTCGATATAGAAGTGGTGAACAACCGATATACATTGTATCTTGTAGGGTTGCAAGGCGGTTAGGGCCAGGGCAGTCCTGAAGAGGTCCAAGTTTGGGATCTCGCATCTCGGGGTTTTGCAAGAAGAGAGCGCAAGAGTTGGGTGTTCCAACTCACGAAGTCATCAAGTGCGAAATCGCGGGGAGAAAAATATGAACCGCTGGATCTAGGAACGGGAGGACCGTTGGGTCAGGGCCTTATCACACGTATCATGCATTCAAAGGTTCGGAGGTTGAGAGGACCTATTATCGACATCAAAAGTCGCAAAGTGCTGAGAGACAAGGCACAAGTGAGGAACATGTGGTAGAACCACAAGGTGGGGACCGCATGGTTGACAGGCGAACACACATTGCCTGGAGAAAGGAGTCAATGCTCTGTTGACTTCTCGCGTCTCGGGGAGTCGCAGAGTAAGGGCATAAGAGCTCAACCCTTTGAATCGTGAAGGTTCAAGTAGCGATAGGTGCTAGTGTTTATCCTAGCCAATGGTCACGCGCGAAAGCTGCTGATAGAAAAGAGATATACCCATTTCATGATCTCAGGTATCGCGAGATTGGGAAGGAAGAGTCAGGAGTTTCGACTTGCGAACTCGCGAGATGGCGAGTTGCGACAAGCGCCTTTGGGAATAGGCTTTGGTCATAGCACTGTGGTCACTTGGGAAAGGTGGAGTTCACGCCTAGTGTTGTTCGCATAGGGGAGCTAACGAAAAGGACCTGTGGACCAAGGCATAGCCTAGGGGGCTAATTGTTGATCAAAGCCTCTTCAACAGTTCGACATTCGGGGTTTGTAGAGATGAAAGTCTTGACTCACTTATAACACTGAGTCACGAAATGCGAAATGATGCCTAGTTGTTTGACCTGTGATCAGGATCAATGATCACATGGAGGTGTAAAAAGGGGGGAACTAGCCTGTGCTAAGCCCTGTAGGATTTTCGGGGATTTTGACACTCGAGAATTTGGCAAAAAGTCTTTATTTCCATAGTGGGTTTGTGACAAGAGCCTTTTGTAAAAGGTGGGTGGCCACCGATATGCACCTATATCAATCCTCCCTCATTAGGAAGAAATGGTCTCCATTGCATTGAGTTCCTCAGAGAGAGAGAAAAGTGTTTGTTGAATCTGCTTGTCTTCCTGGAGAGGTCACGCTACTCAGTTTGTGGAAGTTTGTCACGAACCTGTTGAGGTTGAGGTTGTTCAACAAGTCGAGATACAGGAGAGGAATGTGTGTAGAAGGAATCTTTTCTCTTTGTTGCAATCTTCTCGACCTGCTTCTTTTGGATAAAAGGTGTTTGGGGCAAGGTTGTAGTGGGTGCAGTGTCCTTTTGTTCTCCTTTTGAACAGATTGTGAAGAAGTTGAAATTTGTAGTATGCGATACAACCTTGCGACACTTTTTAGGTGGAACAGTAGTCGGAACTACCTATGGTATTCTGTAGAGATAACCCCCTAGAGAAACAATGACACTACGGGGTCGAGACTCATAAACAACATGGTGCTTCCACATATATGGTTGTCCCAAGAGGACATCGCAGACATCCAGTGGGGAAAAATCTCATAATACCTCATACTTTAAGGGTTGGATGCCGTATAACAATTGACATTGTTGGCTGACACGAAGATCTTGTCCTTGGCAAAGCCACCCGATGTTGTATGGCTGCGGGTGTGGTGTTGTCGACAATCCAAACTATTTGATGACCTCTGCTGAGATGAGGTTCTTTTGGCTTCCACTAGTAGAGTTGACCATTTTTCTAGGGCTTCTACATCTATCTTTCCTTCAAATACAAGAAGGTGTTGAAGGATGTGGGAAAAAATTCTCCATCATTTCGTCCCTCAACAGATTGATAGGATCGTCTGCTCAAGAAAAAGATTGATAGGATCATCTACTACGTCGTTTTTATTTTCTTATGCCATTGAGGTTTTCTTGGGTGTGTGAGAGAAATTGTATTCCAGAGGGACAAGCTCGAGACCCAACTTTCTATACTTAGACTTCGTCGGGGACATGCACTGAAAAATTGATCAAGAGCAACCTACTCTGATACCACTTATCACGAAATGAAAGTGGAGATATAATAAAGAAATGCACAGAGATATCGCATATATTCAATAAGATAACATAGATGTATCGTAGATGCAACCATAAACACATATATATAGTAATAAACAATTTCTATTAATGAAAGAAATGTACAGAGACTATAAAAATACAAAGTGAAAGACTCGCTAGAATGGTGGCAACTTATCTCTGAGAAGAGATGTGACGACTACTTGAATTCGCCAGAAGATGATTACAATGAGGCTCTAAAGGCCTTTTTACAATAAACCAGAATGCCCAAAACCCTAGACATCCAAAAACCTAACCCTAGGATATGAAGCGCCAAAAGTCATGTGGGCCCCGTTTGGGTAAGTGAGTACATCAACTTCCTGGGGTCGTAACTTTTGCATACGATCTCTGTTTTAGGCGGGTGATAGCTCGTTGGAAAGGTATCATCAAGGAGATTCATTTTGGGGGATAAATCATGAACTCAAATATCATTCAGAACCTCAATCTTGAAAAACCTTCATTTAGGCCCTCAAAATGGCCCTAGAAGTTAAAACCTACTAAAAATAGTAAATTGCCAAATTTGTCAGAAAATTGTTTTGAGCCAGTTGGAAAAGGTGGGTGGCCACCGATATCCACCTAGATCAATCCTTACTCCTTAGAAAACAATGGTCTCCATTGTGTTGAGTTCCTGTGGGAGAGGGAAAAGCGTTTGTTGAATCTACATCTTGGTGAGTTGCTTGTTTTGCTGGAGACGTCGCACTGCTCAGTTTGTGGAAGTCTGTCATGAACCTGTTGAGGTTGAGGCTATTCGACAAGTCAAGATACATGAGAGGAAAGTTTGAAGAAGGAATCTTTGTTCTTTTCTACAACCTTGTCGACCTGCTTCTTTTGGATAGAAGGTGCTTGGGGAAAGGTTGTAGTGGGTGCAGTGTCCTTTTGAATAGATTGTGAAGAAGCTGAATTTTGCAGTATGAGATACTACCTTGTGACGCTTTTTAGGTGGAACAATAGTCGGAACTACGTCTGGTATTCTGTAGAGATGAACCCCTAGAGAAGAAATGACACTGTGGGATTGAGACTCATAAACAACATGACACTTCCATAGATATGATTGGTTCAAAAGAACATCACAGAAATCCAGTGGGGAAACATCACATAATACCTCATCCTTTAAGGGTTGGACGCCATATGAAAATCGACATTGTTGGCTAACACAGATTTCTCATCCTTGGCGAAGCTAGCCGATGTTGTATGGTTGCAAGTGTGGTGTTGTCGACAATATCAACTGTTTGATGACCTCTGCTGAGATGAGGCTCTTCTGGCTTCCGCTATCAACAATAAAATGTAGCGGGGTCCCCTTCACCCACATCTGTGAATGAAAAAGGTGCTCCCCCTCTTCAGGATCTATTGGTTCTTCTGGTCGAATTGTTGCGGTCACAGTAATAGGAGTGGGGTCCATGTCAATGATCTGTCCTTTACCGTTATTTTCATAATCAGATTCAAAATCAGGGTTTAACTCTTTGTCTTTGATCTCGACCACCAATGACTATTTTGAGAGACATTCATCGGTGTTGTGCCAGGGGATTTTGTGGAACTCACACCATTTTCCAGTGTCCTTCTTTATCTTCCTGTGACCCTTCTTTTCATGTGTCTTGGACTGTTTTTTAGGAGAATGTTTGTTAGGGCCGTCTTTGTCATACTTTGGTTGTTGCATATTTGCAGACCTGAACTCCTGTTTGTTCTAGTGCTTAATTTTCTGCTCAATTTTAACAACATATTGATAAGCAACACCGAGTGATGAGATGTCCAGAAAATCCATTTTAGTCTGGATGTATGAGTGTAGATATCCATGGTATTTCATAACCAAATGTCGCTCAGAGTCTTTGATACCTAGCTTGGTGCGCAAGGTATGGAGGGTATTGGTGAACTACAGAACTACTTGGCCCCTGTCTTTCTGTAGTGTGGTCCATCTCATGTACTGGTCCTCATAGTTGCCAATACGATAATACCATTCCTTTACGACATCCATAAAAAAATCCCAAGTGGGATCAGCTCCATATATTCAAGATTCCTCTGTGGAACTTTTCTCCCAGTAAGTTTCCCACCAATGTTTGACATGAGGGAGAACTTTAAGGAGTGCGAAGGTGATCTTTTCTTTGTCGGAAAAATTGTGAACAAAGAAATAAACTTCTAGCAGAGTTGACCATTTTCCTAGGGCTTCTGCATCTATCTGTCCTTTATATACAGGAAGGCATTGAAGGATGTGGGAAAAATTCTCCATCATTTTGTCCCTCTGTCGCGTGAGAGCTTGCTCAAGCAACAGATTGATAGGATCGTCTTCTTCGTCGTTTTTCTTTTCTTCTGCCATTGTGGGTTTCTTGGGTGTGTGAGAAATTTTCTTCTAGAGAGACAATCTCGAGACCCAACTTTCTATACTCAGACCTCATCGGGGACATGCACTGAAAAAACGATCAAGAGCAGCCTACTCTGATACCACTTATCCAGATTATTTTTGGCACGAAATGCGAGCAGAGATATAATAAAGAAATGCACAGAGATATTGCATATATTCAATAAAATAATCTACATGTATCAGAGATGCAACCATAAACACAGATATATAGTAATACATGATTTCTATTAATGAAAAAAATGTACAGAGACAGTAAAAATACAGAGTGAAAGACTCGCTAGAATGGTGGCATCTTATCTCCGAGAAGAGATGTGACGGCTACTCGCATTCACCAGAAGATGATTACAATGAGGCTCTGAATGAAAAAAAATAAAGTAGAATGAAAAAAACCCTACACATCCAAAAACCTAACCCTAGGAGATGAAGCACCAAAAGTCATGTGGGCCCCGTTTGGGTAAGTGAGTACATCAAATTCCCGAGGTTGTAACTTTTGCATACGATCTCCGTTTTAGGCGTGTGATAGATCGTTGGAAATGTATCATTGAGGAGATTAATTTTGGGGGATCAATAGCGAATTCAAATATAATTGAGAACCTTGATCTCAAAAAACCTTCATTTAGGCCCTCAAAATGGCCCCAGAAATTAAAACCTGCTAAAAATAGTAAATTGCCAAAATTGCCAAAAAACTCTTTTGAGCCAGTTGGAAAAGGTGGGTGGCCACTGATATCCACTTCGGTGTATCCTCCTTCATTAGGAAGAAATGGTCTCCATTGTGTTGATTTCCCGGGGCAAAGGGAAAAGCATTTGTTCAATCTACATCTTGGTGAGCTACTTGTCTTGCTAGAGACGTCATGCTGCTCAGTTTGTGGAAGTTTGTCACAAACCTGTTGAGGTTGAGGCTATTAAAAAAGTCGAGATACATGAGAGGGCGGTGTGTAGAAGGAGCCTTTATGCTTTTCTACAACCTTGTTCACCTGGTTCTTTTCGATAGAAGGTGCTTGTGGCAAGGTTGTAGTGGGTGCAATGTCCTTTTGTTCTCCTTTTGAACAGATTGTGAAGAAGCTAAATTTTCCAGTGTGAGATACTACCTTTCGACACTTTTTAGGTGGAACAGTAGTCGGAACTACCTCTGGTATTCTGTAGAGATGACCCCCTACAGAAACAATGACACTGCGGGGTCGAGACTCATAAACAACATGATGCTTCCACATATATGGTTGGCCCAACAGAAGATCACGGAAATCCAGTGGGGAAACATCACATAATACCTCATCCTTTAAGGGTTGGATGCCATATGAAAATCAACATTGTTGGCTAACATGGAGATCTCATCCTTGGCGAAGCCACCTAATGTTGTATGGTTGTGGGTGTAGTGTTGTTGACAATCGCAACTGTTTGACCACCTCTGCTGAGATGAGGTTCTTCTGGCTTCTGCTATCAACAATAAAATGCAGCGGGCTCCCTTTCACCCACATCTATGAATGAAAAATGTGCTCACCCTCTTTAGGATTTTTTGGTTCTTCTAGTCAAATTGCTGCGGTCCAGACAATAGAAGTGGGGTCCGCATCAAAGATCTGTCCTTTACAATTATTTTTAGAATAAGATTCAGAATCAGGGTTTGAGTCTTTGTCTTTGATCTCAGCCATCAATGACTATTTTGAGCAACATTCATTGGTGTTGTGCTAGGGTATTTTGTGGAACTCGCACCATTTTCCGGTGTCATTCTTTGTCTTCCCGTGACCCTTTTTTTCCTGTGTCTTGGACTGGTTTTTGGGAGACTATTTTTTAGGGCCATCTTTGTCATACTTTGGTTGTTGCGGATTTGCAGACCTGAACTCTTGTTTGTTCTGGTGCTTAAATTTATACTTGATTTTAACAACATATCGATAAGCAGAACTAAGTGATGCAATGTCCAGAAAATCCATTTCAGTCTGGTTCTATCAGTGTAGAGCTCCATGGTATTTCAGAACCAAATGTCACTTGGAGACTTTGATACCCAGCTTGGTGCGCAAGGTATGGAAGGTATTGGTGAACTCCGGAACTGCTTGGCCCCTGTCTTTCTGCAGTGTGGTCCATCTCATGTACTGGTCCTCATAGATTCCAACAAGGTAATACTATTCCTTTACCACATACACAAAAAAATCCCAAGTGGGATCGGCCCCGTATATTCCAGACTCCTCTGTGGAACTTTTCTCCCAATAAGTTTCCCACCAATGTTTGACATGAGGGAGAGCTTTAAGGAGTGAGAAGGTGATCTTTTCTTTGTCGGAAAAATTGTGAACAAAGAAATAACCTTCTAGCAGAGTTGACCATTTTTCTAGGGCTTCTGCATCTATCTGTCCTTCAAATACAGGAAGGCATTGAAGGATGTGGGAAAAATTCTCCATCATTTCATCCCTCTGTCGCGTGAGAGCTTGCTCAAGCAACAAATTGATAGGATCGTCTGCTCCATCGTTTTTATTTTCTTCTTCCATTGAGGGTTTCTTGGATGTGTGAGAGAAATTATCTTTCAGAGATACAAGCTCGAGACCCAACTTGCTATACTCAGATCTTGTCAGAGACATGCACTAAAAAAATGATCAAGAGTAGCCTACTCTGATACCACTTATCCAAATTATTTTTGGCATGAAATGCGAGCGAACATATAATAAATAAATGCACAGAGATATCGCATATATTCAATAAGATAACATAAATGTATCAGAGATGCAAACATAAACACAAATATATAGTAATACACGATTTATATTAATGAAAGAAATGGCCCCAAAAATTAAAACCTACTAAAAGTAGTAAATTGTCAAACTTGCCAGAAAACTGTTTTGAGCCACTTGGAAAAGGTGGGTGGCCATTGATATCCAACTGGATCAATCTTCCCTCGTTAGGAAGAAATGGTCTCCATTTTGTTGAGTTACGGGGGGAGAGGGAAAAGCGTTTGTTGAATCTGCATCTTGGTGAGCTACATGTCTTGCTGGAGACATCGTGTTGCTCAGCTTCTGGAAGTTTGTCACAAACCTGTTGAGGTTGAGGATATTCAACAAGTTGAGATACATGAGAGGACGGTGTGTAGAAGGAATCTTTGTGCTTTTCTGCAACCTTATTGACCTGCTTCTTTTGGATAGAGGTGCTTGGGGCAAGGTTGTAGTGGGAGTAGTGTCCTTTTGTTTTCCTTTTGAATAGATTGTGAAGAAGATGAATTTTGCAGTATGGGATACTACCTTGTGACACTTTTTAGGTGGAACAGTAGTCAAAACTACCTCTGGTATTCTGTAGAGATGATCCCCTAGAGAAACAATGACACTGCAGGGTCGAGACTCATAAACAACATGGAACTTCCACAGATATGATTGGCCCAAGAGAACATCACAAAAATCCAGTGGGGCAACATCACATAATACCTCATCCTTTAAGGGTTGGATGCCATATGACAATCGACATTGTTGGCTGACACAAAGATCTCATCCTTGGCGAAGCCACTCGATGTTGTATGGTTGCAAGTGTGGTGTTGTTGACAATCCCAACTGTTTGACGACCTCTGCTGAGATGAGGTTCTTATGGCTTCTGCTATCAATAATAAAATGTAGCGGGCTCCCATTCACCCACATCTGTGAATGAAAAATGTGCTCCCCCTCTTCAGGATCTGTTGGTTTTTCTGGTCAAATTATTGCGGTCGTGACAATAGTAGTGGGGTCCATGTCAATGATCTGTCCTTTACCATTATTTTTGGAATCAGATTTAGAATCAGGGTTCGACTCTTTGTCTTTTATCTCGGCCACCAATGATTATTTTGAGCGGCATTCATCGTTGTTGTGCTAGGGGATTTTGTGGAACTCACACCATTTTCTAGTGTCTTTCTTTTTATTCTCGTGACCCTTCTTTTCCTGTGTCTTGAACTGGTTTTTGGGAGACTGTTTGTTAGGGACATATTTTTCATACTTTGCTTGTTGCAGATTTGCAGACCCGAACTCCCGTTTGTTCTAGTGCTTAATTTTCTGCTCAATTTTAACAACATATCGATAAGCAACACCGAGTGATGAGATGTCCAGAAAATCCATTTCAGTATGGATGTATCAATGTAGATCTCCATGGTATTTCAGAACCAAATGTCGCTTGGAGTCTTTGATACCAAGCTTGGTGCACAAAGTATGGAAGGTATTGGTGAAGTCCAGAACTGCTTGGCCCCTCTCTTTCCACTGTGTGGTCCATATCATGTACTGGTCCTCATAGTTGCCAACAAGGTAATACTGTTCCTTTATCACATCCACAAAAAAATCCCAATTGGGATCAGCCCCATATATTACAGACTCCTCTATGGAACTTTTTTCCCAGTAAGTTTCCAACCATTGTTTGACATGAGGGAGAGATTTAATGAGTGTGAAGGTAATCTTTTCTTTGTAGGAAAAATTGTGAATAGAGAAATAACCTTCTAGAAGAGTTCACCATTTTTCTAGGGCTTCTGCATCTTTCTGTCCTTCAAATACAAGAAGGCATTGAAGGCTGTGGGAAAAATTCTTCATCATTTCACCCCTCTGTCGCGTGAGAGCTTGCTCAAGCAACAGATTGATAGGATCGTTTGCTCCATCATTTTTATTTTCTTCTACCATTGAGGGTTTCTTGGGTGTGCGAGAGAAATTGTCTTCAAGAGATACAAGATCGAGACCCAACTTTCTATACTCAGACCTCGTCGGGGACATGCACTGAAAAAATGATCAAGAGAAGCCTACTCTGATACCACTTATCCAAATTATTTTTGGCATGAAATGTGAGACGAGATATAATAAAGAAATGCACAGAGATATCGCATATATTCAATAAGATAACATAAATGTATCAGATATGCAACCATAAACACAGATATATAGTAATACATGAATTCTATTAATGAAGGAAACGTACAGAGACTGTAAAATTAGAGAGTGAAAGACTCGCTAGAATGGTGGAAACTTATCTCTGAGAAGAGATGTGATGGCTACTCACATTCACCAGAAGATGATTACAATGAGGCTTTGAAGGCCTTTTTACAATAAACTAGAATGCCAAAAACCCTAGACATCCAAAAACCTAACCCTAGGAAGTGAAGTGCCAAAAGTCATGTGGGCCCCATTTGGGTAAGTGAGTACATCAACTTCCCAGGGTCGTAACTTTTGCATACGATCTCTAGTTTAGGCGTGTGATAGATTGTTGGAAAGGTATCATCGAGGAGATTCATTTTAGGGGCTCAACCATGAATTCAACTATCATTCAGAACCTCGATCTCGAAAAACCTTCATTTAGGCCCCCAAAATGGCCCTGAAGTTAAAACCTGCTAAAAATAGTAAATTGTCAAAATTTCCAGAAAACTGTTTTGAGTCAGTTGTAAAAGGTGGGCGGCCACCGATATCCATTGCGTTGAGTTCTTATGGGAGAGGGAAAAACATTTGTTGAATCTACATCTTGGTGAGCTTCTTGTTTTGCTGGAGACGTCGCGCTGCTCAGTTTGTGGAAGTCTGTCATGAACTTGTTGAGGTTGAGGATTTTCAGCAAGTTGAGATACATGAGAGGATGGTGTGTAGAAGGAATCTTTGTGCTTTTCTGCAACCTTGTCGACTTGCTTCTTTTGGATAGAAGGTGCTTGGGGTAAGGTTGTAGTAGGTGCAGTGTGCTTTTGTTCTCCTTTTGAACAGATTGTGAAGAAGCTCAATTTTGGAGTATGAGATACTATGTTGCGACACTTTTTAGGTGGAACAGTAGTCAGAACTACCTTTGGTATTCTATAGAGATGACCCCCTAGAGAAACAATGACACTGTGGGGTCGAGACTCATAAACAACATGGCACTTCCACAGATATGATTGGCCCAAGAGAACATCAAAGACATCCAGTGGGGCAACATCACATAATACCTCATCCTTTAAGGGTTGGATGCCATATGACAATCGACATTGTTGACTGACACGTAGATCTCTTCCTTGGCGAAGCCACCCGATGTTGTATGGATGCGGGTGTGGTGTTGTCGAAAATCCCAACTGTTTGATGACCTCTGCTGAGATGATGTTCTTCTAGCTTCCGCTATCAACAATAAAATGTAGCAGGGTCCCCTTCACCCACATCTGTGAATGAAAAAGGCACTCCCCCTCTTGAAGATCTGTTGGTTCTTATGGTCAAATTGTTACGGTCGTGACAATAGTAGTGGGGTCCATGTCAATGATATGTCCTTTACCATTATTTTCAGAATCAGATTCAGAATCAGGGTTCGAATCTTTGTCTTTGATCTCCGCCACCAATGACTATTTTGAGCGACATTCATCGGTTTTTTTCCAGGGGTTTTGTGGAACTCACACTATTTTCCATTGTCCTTCTTTGTCTTCCTGTGACCCTTCTTTTCCTGTGTCCTGGACTAGTTTTTGGGAGACTATTTGTTAGGGCCGTCTTTGTCATACTTCGATTGTTGTGGATTTGCAAACCCAAACTCTTGTTTGTTTTAGTGCTTAATTTTCTGCTCGATTTTAACAACATATCGATAAGAAACAGTGAGTGATGAGATGTCTAGAAAATCCATTTCAGTCTAGATGTATCTGTGTATAGCCCCACATTATTTTAGAACCAAATGTCACTTGGAGTCTTTGATACCTAGTTTGGTGCGTAAGGCATGGAAGGTATTGGTGAACTCCATAACTACTTGGCCCCTCTCTTGACGCAGTGTGGTCCATCTCATGTACTGGTCCTCATAGTTGCCAATAGGGTAATATTGTTACTTTACCTCATCCACAAAAAACTCCCAAGTGGGATCGGCCCCGTATATTCCAGACTCCTCTATGGAACTTTGATCCCAATAAGTTTCCCACCAATGTTTAACATCCGGGAGAGCTTTAAGGAGTGCAAAGGTGATCCTTTATTTGTCAGAAAAATTGTGAATAGAGAATTAACCTTCTAGCAGAGTTGACCATTTTTCTAGGGCTTCTGCATCTATCTATCCTTCAAATACAGGAATATAAAAATTAACTTATACCTTGAAAGGTGAGGTGCCTCCAAAGTGGTCGCTTGATGAATATATGCCTGCTCTTATTGGTAGGCATTGAAGGATGTGGGAAAAATTCTCCATCATTTCGTCCCTCTGTCACGTGAGAGCTTACTCAAGCAACAGATTGATAGGATCGTCTCCTCCGTCGTTTTTTATTTCTTCCACCATTGAGGGTTTCTTGAGTGTGTGAGAGAAATTGTCTTCAAGAGAGACAAGATCGAGACCCAACTTTCTATACTTAGACCTCGTCGGGGACATACACTGAAAAAACTATCAAGAGTAGCCTGCTCTGATACCACTGATCCAGATTATTTTCGGCATGAAATGCGAGCGTAGATATAATAAAGAAATGCAAAAAGATATCGCATATATTCAATAACATAACATAAATGTATCAGATATGCAACCATAAACACAGATATACAATAATACATGATTTCTATTAATGAAAGACTCTTATAGAGACTGTAAAAATACAGAGTGAAAGACTCGCTAGAATGGTGGCAGCTTATCTCTGAGAAGAGATGTGATGGCTACTTTAATTCGAAAGAAGATGATTACAATGAGTCTCTGAAGGCATTTTTACAATAAACCAAAATGGAAAAAACCCTAGACATCTAAAAACCTAACCCTAGGAGATGAAGCACCAAAAGTCACGTGGGCCCCGTTTCGGTAAGTGAGTACATGAACTTCCTGGGGTCGTAACTTTTGCATACGATTTTCGTTTTAGGCATGTGATAGCTCGCTGGAAAGGTATCGTCAAGGAGATTCATTTTTGGCAATCAATAATTCCTTTGGCTATCATTGAGAAACTTGATCTCGAAAAATCTTCATTTAGGCCCTCAAAATGATCCCGGAAGTTAAAACCTGCTAAAAATAGTAAATTGCCAAAATTGCCAGAAAATTGTTTTGATCTAGTTGGAAAAGGTGGGTGGCCACCGATATCCACCTGGATCAATACTACCTCAGGAATAAATGGTCTCCATTTCATTGAGTTACCGGGGGAGAGGGAAAATCATTCGTTGAATCTGCATCTTGGTGAGATGTTTGTGGAAGTCTGTCACGAACCTATTGAGGTTGACGTTGTTCCAAAAGTCGAGATACATGAGAGGATGGCGTGTAGAAGGAATATTTGTTCTTTGTTGCAACCTTTTCGACCTACTTATTTTGGATAGAAGGTGCTTGGGGCATGGTTGTAGTGGTTGTAGTGTTCTTTTGTTCCCATTTTGAACAGATTGTTAAGAAGCTGAATTTTGTAGTATGAGATACTACCTTGTGACACTTTTTAGGTCGAACAGTAGTCGAAACTACCTCTGGAATTTTGGGCATGGTTGTAGTGGTTGTAGTGTTCTTTTGTTCCCCTTTTGAACATATTGTTAAGAAGCTGAATTGTGTAGTATGAGATACTACCTTGTGACACTTTTTAGGTCGAACAGTAGTCGAAACTACCTCTGACATTTTGTAGAGATGATCCCCTAGAGAAACAATGACATGATGGGGTTGAGAATCATAACAAACATGGCTCTTCCACATATATGGATGGCCCAAGAGAACATCACAGACATCCAGTGGGGCAACATCACATAATACCTCATCCTTTAAGGGTTGGATGCCGTATGACAATTGACATTATTGGCTGACATGGAGATCTCGTCCTTGGTGACACCACCTGATGTTGTATGGCTACATGTGTGGTAATGTTGACACTCACAATTATTTGATGACCTCTTCTGAGATGAGGTTCTTATGGCTTCTGCTATCAACAATAAAATGCAGTGGGGTTCCCTTCACCCACATATGTGAATTAAAAAGGCGCTCCCCCTCTTCATAATCTATTGGTTCTTCTAGTCGAATTGCTACAGTGGCGACAATAGAAGTGGGGTCCACGTCAATGATCTGTCCTTTAGCATTATTTTCAAAATCATATTCAGAATCATGGTTCAGATCTTTGTCTTTGATCTTGGACACCAATGACTATTTTGAGAGACATTCATCAGTGTTGTGCCAGGGGATTTTTTGGAACTCGCACCATTTTCTAGTGTCCTTCTTTGTCTTCTTGTGACCCTTCTTTTCCTGTGTCTCAGACTGGTTTTTGGGAGACTGTTTTTTAGGGTTGTCTTTATCATACTTTGGTTGTTGCAGATTTGCAGACCCAAACTCTCGTTTTTTCTAGTGCTTAAATTTCTGCTTGATTTTAACAACATATCAATAAGCAATATCGAGTGATGAGATGTCTAAAAAATCCATTTCAGTCTAGATGTATCTGTGTAGAGCCCCACGGTATTTCAGAACCAAATGTCCCTCAGAGTCTTTGATACCCAGCTTGGTGCAGAAGGTATCAAAGGTATTGGTGAACTTCGAAACTGCTTAGCCCCTCTCTTGCCGCAGTGTGGTCCATCCCATGTACTGGTCCTCATAGTTGCCAACAGGGTAATATTGTTCCTTTACCGCATCCACAAAAAAACACCAAGTGGGATCGACCCCGTATATTCCATACTCCTCTGTGGAAGTTTTCTCCCAGTAAGTTTCCCACCAATGTTTGACATGAGGGAGAGATTTAAGGAGAGCAAAGGTGATCTTTTCTTTGTCGGAAAATTTGTGAACAGAGAAATAACATTCTAGCAGAGTTGACCATTTTTCTAGGGCTTCTGCATCTATCTGTCCTTCAAATACAGGAATATCAAAATTAACTTGTACATAGAAAGGCGAGGTGCCTGGAAAGTGGTCGCTTGATGAATATGTGCCTGCTTTTATTGGCAAGCGTTGAAGGATGTGGGAAAAAATCTCCATCGTTTCGTCCCTCTGTCGCATGAGAGATTGCTCAAGCAACAAATTGATACGATTGTCTGCTCCATTGTTTTTCTTTTCTTCCACCATTGAGGGTTTCTTGGGTGTGCGGGAGAGATTGTATTCAAGAGAGACAAGTTCGAGACTCAACTTGCTATACTCAGACCTTGTCGGGGACATGCACTTAAAAAACAATCAAGAGCATCCTGATCTGATACCACTGATCCAGATTATTTTTGGCATGAAATGTGAGCAGAGATATAATAAAGAAACGCACAGAGATATTTCCTATATTCATTAAGACAACATAAATGTATCAGATATGAAACCATAAAAAAATATATACAGTAATACACGATTTCTATAAATGAAATAAATGTACAGAGACTGTAAAAATACAAAGTGAAAGACTCGCTAGAATGGTGGCAACTTATCTCTGAGAAGAGATGTGACGGCTACTCGCATTCACAATAAGATGATTAAAATGAGGCTATGAAGGCATTTTTACAATAAATAGGAATTCCAAAAACCCTAAAAATCCAAAAACCTAAACCTAGGAGATGAACTACCAAAAGCCATGTGGGCCCCATTTGGGTAAGTGAGTACATCAACATCTCGGGGTCGTAACTTTTGCATACGATTTTCGTTTTAGGCATGTGATAGCTTGTGGGAAAGGTATCATTGAGGAGATACATTTTGTTGCTCAATCATGCCTTTAGTTATTATTGAGAACCTTTATCTCGAAAAACCTTCATTTAGGCCTTCAAAATGGCCCTGGAAGTTAAAACCTGCTAAAAATAGTAAATTGCCAAAATTACCAGAAAACTATTTTGATCCAGTTGGAAAAGGTGGGTGGCCACTAATATCCACTTGGATCAATCCTCCCTCCTTAGGAATCAATGGTCTCTATTGCGTTGAGTTCCCAGGGGAGAGGGACAAGTGTTTGTTGAATCTTCATCTTGGTGAGTTGCTTGTCTTGCAGTGTCCTTTTGTTCTCCTTTTGAACAGATTGTGAAGAAGCTGAATTTTGCAGTATGAGATACTACCTTGTGACACTTTTTAGGTGGAACAATAGTCAGAACTACTTATGGTATTATGTATAGATGACGCCCTAGAGAAACAATGACACTGCGGGGTCGAGACTCATAAACAACATGGCACTTCCACATATATGGTCTTCTCAAGAGAACATCACAAATATCTAGTGGGGAAACATCCCATAATACCTCATCCTTTAAGGGTTGGATGTCATATGAAAATCGACATTTTTGGCTGACACAAAGATCTCATCCTTGGAAAAGCCACCCGATGTTGTATGGCTGCGTGTGTGGTGTTTTCGACAATCCCAACTGTTTGATGACATCTACTAAGATGAGGTTCTTATGGCTTCCTCTATCAACAATAAAATGCAGCAGGGTCCCCTTCACCCACATCTATGAATGAAAAAGGTGCTCCCCCTCTTTAAGATCTTTTGGTCCTTCTGGTTGAATTGTTGTGGTTGCGAAAATAGTAGTGGGGTCCACGTACATGATCTATCCTTTACCATTATTTTCATAATCATATTCAGAATCAGGGTTCAACTATTTGTCTTTGATCTTGGCCACCAATGACTGTTTTGAGTGACATCCATTGGTGTTGTGCAAGGGGATTTTGTGGAACTCGCACCATTTTCCGGTGTCATTCCTTGTCTTATGATGCAGATCCCTAACCTTTTGTCCGAGATTCACACAAGATCGTTCTAAATTATCTTTGAGCCGAAGCAGCTTCCTTGGATCCCTATTGGAACCTCATGAATTTGATCCACCGGTCCTTCGTGAAAACCCACCCTGTTCAACCTAACACCAGGCGCAAGCCTTACATATCCATGTGACCACAACCAAACCTTAGTGTAAGCACATTTTTCAACTCACGAGTTCATGAGTCGATGAACCTAGACTCCTCTTTTCCAAACCTCTGATACCTAAGATGCGATATGGGTATGGCTCCCTCCTCACTAACGCGTGCTACATATAACTGTAGGCTAGGCTAAACACTAACACTACTCCCAACTCGCGACTTCGCGAGTTGGAGTGTTAATCCCTCATGCTCCTCCATTGCAGATCCCCGAAACACGATAAGTCAACAATGGGTTGACTCCTTCCCAGGTGATGTGTGTCCACCACCTATCACCCACTTCCACCTTTTTCTGGGTGCTTGTTGCTATGCCACCTGTCAACCATGTGACACCCACCTAACGGATGTGGTACATGTTCGTATGAGACCTCGGCGCTTGGCACTTTGCAACTTCGCAGTCGAAAATAAATTATTTCAACCCCCAATCTGTGATACCCCGCGAAGGTCTTGATGCAACGGTTCTCCTGCGGCTTGGATCCAATGTTCTGGATCTCCTCCCCTGTTCCTCACAACTCAAGACTTCGCGAAGCCAAGAATTTGGTCTGCCCTCCAAACTCATGAACCCTGAATTTGTGAAATGATCCAACGATGTGGGTTGAAATGATATCAACGGCTCATATTGAACCACGATCAATGGTTCACGTTGATTCTTGATATTAGGGTGGTGGGTTCATCCAAATCCTAACTGCCTTACATCTCCACTATATCCTATGGTCCTCGTGATTTCGCGAGCTCTCCATGGATAATTTTGACCATCCAATTCACTCCTCAATGTCTTCTTCCCAACGACTGAGTGTTCTCCCTCCTGAACTTAATTTCTATGCGATAGTTTCGATCTTCGTCTCCCTTTGAATAATTCAAAGGTGTTATCCCTCCTGAGATTTCACTTGCAAACTCAAGCCTCCAAAAAGATCCTACAGGCACTCCTTGCTAAAAACTTTCAAATAACCTCCGGTTCTTTGAGTCTTCGATCTTGTGCACTCTTTGCAACAGTAGTCCTTCAACTTCCCCTTGGTTGATAAGTTCGAAGACTTCCACCAATCTGCGCACACCTTGCACGGCTCTGTGCTTCTCCTGCACTTCTACTGGTATGAGAACAATGGTATCTCTCTTGATCTTTTTGAGATAAAACTTAGACCCTTGTCAATGCATACTTTGAGGACGTTCACTACACTCCTTGCAGGAATTATTAGAGAGAGAAACAATTGAAACTTATTCTACTCCTCTTTTTGACTTCGTACATTCAACATGAAATCATACATACGACACAACATTGATATAAATTCATAACAGAGAAACAAAACAACTGTAAACATACCATTTAACTAATGTAAACAGTAAGCATCATAACACCATGAAAATTGAGTCAAAGTTTCATATATTAACTCAAGTTCTCTTGTACATGGGTTCTTCTCTACAGCTCTATAGCTTATGAATTCTGAATGATAATAATGTTCCTTTATCTCGATGATACAAGGGTGAGGGTGTCTATATCCATTTTCCCTCCTATGCTTCTAAATTGTCTAATCTATAAAATCAAATCTACCTACTTTCATTAAGCATACTTAAATGCCTATTACATCCGACAGATGAGAGTAATTTCTCTAGATCTGTTCATATCTCCAAGACATAAATGTAAGTAAGCTTCTCCTAGCTATTACATTAATGCTTCAGATTTCAAAATTCAAAATGTTTTCATAAAAAACTGGCCTTTTTTTTCATCTGCACGTCCAACTATTCCTTTGGCTAGGTGCGTGCTTTGGCTTTGTACGATGCTCCTGCATCATACTCCCTCACTTGAAAATTTTCATGAACTCCTGTTCATGAGCTCTTGCACAATTTGTCCATGCTTTTGAATTTCTTCTTCATCCTCCCAACTGGCATCTTCAACTGGATGTCCCTTCCACTTGACCAAGTATTCAAAATACTCCTTTCTCCTGGTCTTTCTGTTAATCCTCTTGTTAATTATACTTTCCATCTGCGTATTTTCAGCTACAGGCATTTGTTTTGTCCATTGAATTTCTTCTTGCTCATCTTCTTCTCCTACTTCTTCAACTCTTTAAGGGTACAAATCCACAACATTGAATATCGGTGAGATTCTGACCCCATCGGGTAATTCAATCTCATATGCGTTTGCCCCAAATTTCCTTATGACCTTGCATGGTCCAATATTTTTCATCTTCAGCTTATTATATGTTCCCCTTGGGAACCTCTCCTTCCTCATATGTGAAAGAATCAGATCACCAACTTCAAATTGAAGTTCTCACTTGTGTTGATATGCTCTCTGATTGTATTCTTGACTTGAACTTTGCAATCGCTCCTTAATTCAGCTGTGAAGCTCTTTCATTCCTTCTGCAAAGTCCTTTGCACTAGCACTCTTGAATTCATTTTGTTATGAATCTTTTAATTCAGAAACTCCCCTTGACTGCATTCCATATACCATCTAGAATGGATTGTGCCCTGTGCTTCTATTGAGTGAATCATTGTAAGCGAATTCCACCTATGGAAGAATGTGATCCCATTGACTGTGGTGTTCAATCACTAAGCTTCTTAACAAATATCCCAAGATCTTGTTCACGACTTCTGTCTGTCCATCCGTCTGAGGATGATATGCTGAGAAAAAAGACAAACTTGTCCCCAACTTCTTCCATAAGGTCCTCCAGAAATTTCCTACAAACTTAGTATCTTGATCAGAAACAATACTCTTTGGGAAACCGTGAAGTCTGACGACTTCCTTAAAAAACAGGTTCACAATATGAGTTGCGTCACTAGTTTTCTGGCATGGTATGAAATATGCCATCTTTGAAAATCTATCGACTACCACAAAGATCGAATCACATCCTCTTTGTGTCCTTGGAAGTCGCAATATGAAATCCATGCTCACTTCATCCCACGGCCTTTCAAGAATGGGTAATGGTTGGTATAACCCTGTGTTCTGCCTTTTTCCCTTCGTGTGCTGACAAATTCTGCACCCGTCCACAAATTTCTTAACATCTGTCCTCATCCCTAGCCAAAAATATGAGCCATTCAATTTTGAGAACGTCTTGTCATGACCGAACTATTCGATCAATCCTACACTGTGTTTTTCCTTCCACAAATTCTCCCTCATGGAGCATTTTGGAATACATAGTTGATTTCCCTTGAACAATAATATATCCTAGATCATGTATTCAGTCCATTGGATTCTGTCTCTGAGAATTGGATTCTCAGATGCCTCATATGCCTCCTTGAAGTCTAGATCATTCTTATAAATTTCTTTGAGGTTATCAAAACCTAAAGTCTTGACTTTGAATTCCTGCATAAGCAAACATTTCTTGCTCAAAGCATCAAAAACTTTGTTAGCAGTTCCAGAAATATGCTTAGTCACAAAAGTAAAATTATGCATGTATTCAACCCATTTATCATGTTTTTGGTTCAACTTCTCTTGTTGAGTCATGAATTGTAAAGTGTGATTATCGCAGTACAAAAAACACTCCTTGGGAACCAAACAATGTCTCCATTTCTTCAGTGCTTGTATGACTGCATAGAATTCTTTGTCATACGTGGAGTACTTAATCTTTGCTTCATTTAGTTTTTCACTGAACTACGCGATCGACCTGTCATCTTGGATCAAGACCACTCCAATTGCAAATCCACTCGCGTCAGACATGACCTGGAATGTCTTGCTGAAATCTGGAAAAACCAGAATTGGTTGCTTAGTGATCTTCTTCTTCAGTAACTTGAAGCTCTTTTCTGCTTCCTCCATCCAGTGAAAATATTTATGTCTTTTCTTCACCCTATCCATCATTGGTGTGATAATTCCACTAAACTTTCAGATAAATTTTCTGTATAAGCTAGCCAAACCATGGAAGCTTCGAACTTCAAACACACTCTTCGGTGATGGCCAATCGTTAATTGCCTCTATCTTTTCCAGATCCATATTTAACTCATTTGCAGAGATAAAAAAACCCAAATAAATGAGTTATTTCCTCATAAATGATGATTTATTCATATTGATCAACAATTTCTCTTTGTAATCTCCTCATTACTGCAGATAAATGATTTAAGTGTTCAACTTTTGTCCTGCTGAAAATTAATATATCATCAAGATATACAATGACGAATTTCCCAATGAAATCCTTCAGGACTTCGTTCATCAACCTCATGAAAGTACTGGGCGTATTCGTTAAGAAAAATTAAATAACAAGCCATTCATACAGCCCCTCATTCATCTTGAATGTTGTCTTCCATTCATCACCTTCTCTCATCCGAATTTGATGATACCCACTTTTCAAATCAATCTTTGAAAAAAACTTTTCTCCACTCAAGCTATCCATCAAGTCATCCATCCTTGGCAATGGAAATCTATATCTAATGGTAATCTTATTGATTTCCCTTGAGTTTGTACACATTCTCCAGAATCTATCTTTCTTTGGGCTGAGCACTGTCAGAATAGTGCATGGTCTCAAGCTTTCTCGAATCAATCCTTTGTCCCTTAAGTCCTGGACCTGTCTCTTAACTACTTCATTTTCCTGCGGCGTCAATCGATATGCTGCTTTGTTTGGTAAACTAGCTCCAAGTATAAGATCGATATGATGGCTTATACTCCTGATAGGTGGAAACGAACAAGGTAGTTCGTCCACTACCATATCAACAAACTCTCCCAGCAACTCCTGGATTTCTTCTTGTAAATCATCTATTCTCATACTAGTCAAAAAAAATTTGGCCTTCCTGAACACAATAAATTGTCTGTCTTCCTTCTTCTTAACCACATTAAGAAGTTCCTTTCCACTCATGAGAAGTACAATGTTGCTCATTTTTGTTTTCACCTCTTTATCCTTAATTGGTAGAAACATGTGAGTCCTACCATTTTTTTCCAGGGTGTATGTGTTCTTTCTCCCATCATGAACTACGTTTTTGTCATATTGCCATGGTCTACCCAGCAATAGATGACAAACATCCATGGGAATGACATCACATAATATTTCATCTTTATATCTTCCTATTTTAAATTCAACTAAACATTGTTTAGTGACATTTACCTGATGTGCTTTTTGTAGCCACAAAACTCGGTATGGGCTTGGATGTACAACAGTCTCCAGCTCCATCTTTTCTACCATCTCTGTAGATATGAGATTGTTTGTGCTACCACTGTCCACTATGACCTTGCATACTCTATCCTTAGTTTTGCAAGCATTCCTAAACAGATTGTTTCTTTGGTCCGAGTTCTCTGGTTCCTTCTATGGTTTCAAGAGAACTTTCCTCATCATCAAAGATCTTTCGCCCTCAGCATATTTTGCCTCAACATTCCATCCTTGAGCTTTGGCAATGTGAGTTTCACCACCATCTTTCTTATTATCCAGACACTCACTTCACCTCCTCTACCTCTTCCTCTTCCTCTGGCTCGAGGAAAAGTATTTCTATCAGCATACTTCCTTCCTTGTGAGCTTCCTCCCTTCTCAGGTTGAGTTTGAGGTTTCTTCTCCTTTTCTTTAGGTCTTTGAATCCTGTCTTCAGCAATTATCTTGCCTTTGCTTTGAATTCTACCTTGGCCTCTTTGACCTTTCTTCTGGCTCAACTTCTCTTCAACTTTCAGAGCCATCTGATAAGCATCTTCCACAGTCTAAATGGTCATCACGCTCATCTCATCTTGAATGTCATATCGCAGACCATTCATGTACCTAACATTTTTTCCGTCATCGCTTTCCCGATGACCTACTCTGATGATTATCTTGTAGAATTATTCAGTGTATTCTTTCACTGACATCAACTTCTGTCTCAAATTTTGCATCCTTCGAAATAGAGTGATTTGATAATCCCTGGGTATAAACTTGGCTTTCATCTTTGCAACAATTCTATCCCAGCTTTTGATTTTCTGCTTGCCCTTGCGACATCTGTCAGCCTGTAGTTCATCCCATCATAGTGTTGCATGTTCTTTAAGTCTAGTAACGACATGTTTGACTTTCTTGTCTTCCTCGACATCTTCATAGTCGAAGTATTTGTCTAGAGCTCTAATACAGTCTAGAATTTCTTCAACATCCAAGTTACCTTCATACACTAGAATGTCCATTTTCTCCCTAGCACCTATCCTTGCAATAGCCCTGAATAGGCGTTCTTCTGCAGCATCTTCGAATGCAACTTCTTCTCCTTCATTTCCAGCTTCATTTTCACTTTCAGCTTCACTGATATCCCCAGTGTCAACTGTGCACCTCTATTTTGTCTCCATAGCATCAAGCCTAGCACATAACTCACGCATTTCTCTTTCCACTGCTGGATCAAGAATTTTTCTGTCTCTTCTTCTTGGTGGCATGGCTGTAAAATTTTCTCCCTTCTCTCTACTACAAAAAGAAAAGAATTTGTTCTATGCTCTGATACCATAACTAACACAGACCCCTGACCTTTTTTCCAAGATCCACACATGATCGTTCTAAATTCTCCTCGAGCCAAAGCGACTCCCTTGGATCCCTATTGGAAACTCATGAATATGATACACAGGTCCTTCGTGAAAACCCGCCCTGTGCAACCTAACACCAGGCACGAGCCTTACATATCCATGTAACCACAACCAGCCCTTAGTGCAAGCACCTTTTGCAACTTGCAAGTTCGTGAGTCGATCACCCTCGACTCCTCTTTTCCAAACCTCCAATACCCCAGATGTGATACGGGTATGGATCCCTCCTCACTAGCGCCTACTACATATAACCATAGGCTAGGATAAACACTAGCACTACTCACAACTCGTGACTTCGTGAGTTGGAGTGTTGAGCCCTCGTGCTCCTCCGTTGCAAATCCCTGAAACATGATAAGTCAACAATGGGTTGACTCCTTCCTAGGTGACATGTGTCCACCACCTATCACCCGCTTCCACCTTTTTCTGGGTGCTTGTTTCTATGCCACCTGTCAACCACATGACACCCACCTAATGGATTTGCTACGTTTTCATACGAGCCCTCAGCGCTCGGCACTTTGTGACTTCACAGTCGAAAATAAGTTCTTTCAACCCCTAATCTGCGATACCACGTGAAGGTCCTGATCCAATGGTTATCTCATGGCTTGGATCCAATGGTCTGGATCTCCTCCCCTACTTCCCGCAACTCAAGACTTTGCGAAACCAAGAATTTGGTCTGCCCTCCAAACTCACAAACCCCAAATTTGCGAAATGATCCAACGATATGGGTTGAAACGAGATCAACGGCTCATATTGAACCATGATCAATGGTTCATGTTGATTCTTGATATTAGGGTAGTGTGTTCATCCAACTCCTAACCGCCTTACAACTCCACTAGATCCTATGGTCCTCATGATTTAGCAAGCTCTCCATGGAGAATTCTGACCACCTGATTCACTCCTCAATGGCTTCTTCCCAACGATTGAGTGTTCTCCCTCCTGAACTTAATTTCTATGTGACGGTTTCAATCTATGTCTCCCTTTGAATACTTCAAAGGTGTTATCCCTCCTGAGCTTCCACTTGCAAATGCAAGCCTCCAAAAAGAGCTTTCTCTCACTCTTTGCGGAAAACTTTCAAATAACCTTCAGTTATTTGAGTCTTCGACCGTGTGTACTCTTTGCAACAATAGTCCTTCAACTTTCCCCTTAGTTGATAAGTTCTAAGACTTCCACCAGCCTGTGCACACCTTGCACGGATTTGTGCTTCTCTTCCACTTTTGCTGTCATGACAACAATGATATCTCTTCTGATCTTTCTGAGATAAAACTCAGACCCTTGTCAACGCACACCTTGCGAACGTTCACTGCACTCCTTGCAGGAATACTCAGAGAGAGAAACAATTGAAACTCATTCTACTCCTCTTTATGACTTCATACATTCAACATGAAATCATACATACAACACAACATTGAGATAAATGCATAATAGAGAAACAAAACAACTATAAACATACCATTTAACTAATGTAAACAATAAGCATCATAACACCATGAAAATTGAGTCAAAGTTTCATATATTAACTCAAGTGCTCATGTACATGGGTTCTTCTCTACATCTCTCTGCTACAGCTCTACAACTTATGAATTCTTAATGATAATAATGTTCCTTTATCTCGATGATACAAGGGTGAGGTTGTCTATATCCATTTTCCCTCCTATGCTTATAAATTGTCTAATCTATTAAAACAAATCTACCTACATTCATTAAAAAGACTTAAATGCCTATTACATCCGACAGATGAGAGTAATTTCTCTATATTTGTTCATATCTCCAAGACATAAATGTAAGTACACTTCTCCTAGATATTACATTAATGCTTCATATTTCAAAATTCAAAACGTTTTCATAAAAATGTGCCCTTTTTTTTCATCTGCGCGTCCAGCTGTTCCTTTGGCTAGGTGCATGCCTTGGCTTTGTACGATGCTCCTGCATCATCCTCCCATGCCCCTTATTTTCCTATGTCCTTGAGTGGTTTTCAGGAGACTATTTTCTAGGCCCGTCTTTGTCATACTTCGTTTGTTGCGGATTTATAGACTTGAACTCCCATTTGTTTTGGTGCTTAAATTTTTTCTCGATCTCAACAACATATCGATAAGCAACATGTTGGATTACTGAGAGGGGGGGTGAATCAATAATAGAGCAATTTAACCATATAATCCAAGTGCTATATCAATGAATCATTATTATCCAATAACTGCAGAGTAAATAAGCAATGAACAAATGAACAATCATACACATACACAGTACACCAGTGTTTTACGTGGAAACCCAAATC
>ML785203.1:195004-222877 GCA_009831015.1 Picea engelmannii | reverse complement strand
TCCATATTTACTTCTTATCAACCATGAAAAAACAATAATGAGTCATATTTACATCAAACACTATTGGGTCCATTACCCAAAACTTTGTGCTATGGGTCTTTCTTCAAGAGTTGACATCAATGACAACCAACCTTAATCAACACATCACCGAGTGATGAGATGTCCAGAAAATCCATTTAAGTCTGGATGTATCTGTGTAGAGCCCCACGGTATTTCAGAATGAAATGTTGCTTGGAGTCTTTGATACCTAGCTTGGTGCGCAAGGTATGGAAGGTATTTGTGAACTCTGGAACTGCTTGGACCCTCTCTTGCCACAGTGTGGTCCATCTCATGTACTGGTCCTCATAGTTTCCAACATGGTAATATTGTTCCTTTACCGTATCCAAAAAAAAATCCCATGTGGGATTAGCCCCGTATATTCCAGACTCCTCTGTGGAACTTTTCTCCCAGTAAGTTTCCCACCAATGTTTTACATGAGGGAGAGCTTTAAGGAGTGCAAAGGTGATCTTTTCTTTGTCGGAAAAATTGTGAAGAGAGAAATAACCTTCTAGCAGAGTTGACCATTTTTCTTAGGAAGCAATGGTCTCCATTGCATTGAGTTACCAGGGGAGAGGGAAAAGCGTTTGTTGAATCTACATCTTGGTGAGTTGCTTGTCTTGCTAGAGATGTTGCACTGCTGAGTTTGTGGAAGTTTGTCACGAACCTGTTGAGGTTGAGGTTGTTCAAAAAGTCGAGATACATGAGAGGACGTCTTGTAGAAGCAATCTTGTCGACCTGCATCTTTTGGATAGAAGGTTCTTGGGCAAGGTTGTAGTGGGTGAAGTGTCATTTTGTTCTCCTTTTGAAAAGATTGTGAAGAAGTTGAATCTTGCAGTATGAGATACTATGTTACGACACTTTTTAGGTGGAACAGTAGTCGAAACTACCTCTGGTATTCTGTAGGGATGACCCCCTAGAGAAACAATGACACTACGGGGTCGAGACTCATAAACAACATCACGCTTCCACATATATGGTTGGCCCAAGAGAACATCACAGACATCTAGTGGGGAAACATCACATAATACCTCATCCTTTAAGGGTTGGATGTCATATGACAGTAAAGATTGTTGGCTAACACAGAGATCTTGTCCTTGGCAAAGCCACTTGAAGTTGTATGGTTGCAGGTGTGGTGTTTTCGACAATCCCAACTGTTTGACGACCTCTGTTGAGATGAGTTTCTTCTAGCTTCCGCTATCAACAATAAAATGTAGCGGGGTCCCCTTCATCCACATCTGTGAATGAAAAATTCACACCCCCTCTTCAGGATTTGTTGGTTCTTCTGGTTAAATTGTTTTGGTCGTGACAATAGTAGTGGGGTCCACGTCAATGATCCATCCTTTACCATTATTTTGAGAATCAGATTCAAAATCAGGGTTCGGCTCTTTGTCTTTGATCTCAGCCACCAATGACTGTTTTGAGCGACATTCATTAGTGTTGTGCCAGGGGCTTTTGTGGAACTCGCACCATTTTCTGGTGTACTTCTTTATCTTCCTGTGACCCTTCTTTTCCTATCTCTTGGACTGGTTTTTGGGAGACTATTTGTTAGGGGGTTCTTTGTCATACCTCGGTTGTTGTGGATTTGCAGACCCGAACTCCCATTTGTTCTGGTGCTTAAATTTCTTCTCAATTTTAACATCATATCGATAAGCAGCACCGAGTGATGGGATGTCCAAAAAATCCATTTCAGTCTGGATGTATCTATGTAGAACCCCATGGTATTTCATAATGAAATGTCGCTTGGAGTCTTTGATACCCATTTTGGTACGCAAGGTATGGAAGGTATTGGTGAACTACAAAACTGCTTGGCCCCTCTCTTGCCGTAGTGTGGTCCATCTCATGTACTGGTTCTCATAGTTGCCAACAGGATAATACTGTTCCTTTATTGCATCCAAAAAAAAATCCCAAGTGGGATCGACCTTGTATATTCTATACTCCTCTGTGGAACTTTTCTCCTAGTAAATTTCCTACCAATGTTTGACATGAGGGAGAGATTTAAGGAGTGCGAAGGTGATCTTTTCTTTGCCAGAAAAATTGTGAATAGAGAAATAACCTTCTAGCGGTGTTGACCATTTTTCTAGGGCTTCTACATCTGTTTCTCCTTCAATTACAGGAATATCAAAATTTACTTGTACATAGAAAGGCGAGGTACCTCCAATGTGGATGATTGATGAATATGTGCCTGCTGTTATTGGCAGGAATTGAAGGATGTGGCAAAAATTCTGAATCATTTCGTATCTCTGTCGAGTGAGAGCTTTCTCAAGCAACATATTGATAAGATCATCTGCTCCATTGTTTTTATTTTTTTCTACCATTGAGGGTTTCTTGGGTGTGCGAGAGCAATTGTCTTCAAGAGAGACAAGCTCGATACATAACATACTATACTTGGACCTCATCGAGGACATGCACTGGAAAAACAATCAAGAGCAGCCTGCTCCGATACCACTGATCCAGATTATTTTCAGCACAAAATGCGAGAGAAGATATAATAAATAAATGCACAGAGATATCACATATATTCAATAAGATATCATAAATGTATTAGAGATGAAACCATAAACATAGATACATATTAATACACAATTTGTATTAATGAAAGAAATGTACAGAGACTATAAAAATACAGAGTGAAAGACTCGGTAGAATGGTGGCAACTTATCTCTGAGAAGAGATGTGACAACTACTCGCATTTGCAAGAAGATAATTACAATGAGGATCTGAAGGCCTTTTTACAATAAACCGGAATGTCAAAAACCTAACCCTAGGAGATGAAGCGCCAAAATTCATGTGGGCCCCATTTGCATAAGTGAGTACATCAACTTCCCGGGGTTGAAACTTTTGCACACAATCTATGTTTAGGCGTGTGATAGATCGTTTGAAATTTATCATAGAGGAGATTCATTTTGGGGGCTCAATCATGCCTTCGACTATCATTGAGAACCTCAATCTAGAAAAACCTTCATTTAGGCCCTCAAAATGGCCCCTAAAGTTAAAACCTGCTAAAAATTGTAAATTGCCAAAATTGCCAGAAAACTGTTTTGATCCAGTTGGAAAAGGTGGGTGGCCATTGAGATCCACCTGGACCAATCCTCCCTCCTTAGGAAGTAATGGTCTCCATTGCGTTGATTTCCCAGGGGAGAGGGAAAAGCGTTTGTTGAATCTGCATCTTGGTGAGCTGCTTGTCTTGCTGGAGACGTCACGTTGCTCAGTTTGTGGAAGTCTGTCATGAACCTGTTGAGGTTGAGGCTATTCAACAAGTTGAGATACATGAGAGGACAGTGTGCAGAATGAATCTTTACACTTTTCTGCAGCCTTGTCGACCTGCTTCTTTTGGATAGAAGGTGCTTGGGGCAAGGTTGTAGTGGGTGCAGTGTCCTTTTGTTTTCCTTTTGAACAGAAAGTAAAGAAGCTGAATTTTGCGATATGAGATACTACCTTGTGACACTTTTTAGGTGGAACAATAGTCGAAACTACCTCTGGTATTCTGTAGAGATGAACCCCTAGAGAAACAATGAAACTGCGAGGTCAAGACTCATAAACAACATGGCACTTCCACATTTATGGTTGGCCCAAGAGAACATCACAGACATCCAGTGGGAAAATATCACATAATACCTCATCCTTTAAGGGTTGGATGCCGTATGAAAATTGAAAATTTTGGCTGACATGGAGATCTCATCCTTGGCGAAGCCACCTGATGTTGTATGGTTGTGGGTGTAGTGTTGTCGACAATGTCAACTATTTGACGACCTCTATTGAGATGAGGTTCTTCTATACTCTGCTCTCAGCAATAAAATGTAGTGGGGTCCCCTTCACCCTCATCTATGAATGAAAAGGGCTCTCCACCTCTTCAGGATCTGTTGGTTCTTCTGGTCGAATTGTTGCATTCGCGACAATAGTAGTGGGGTTCGCATCAGGATTCGTATCTTTGTCTTTGATCTGAACCACCAATGACTATTTTGACTGACATTCATCGGTGTTGTGCTAAGGGATTTTGTGGAACTCACACCATTTTTCGGTGTCCTTCTTTGTCTTCCCGTGACCCTTCTTTTCCTGTGTCTTGTACTGTTTTTTGAGAGACTCTTTTTTAGGGCCGTCTTTGTCATACTTCGGTTGTTGTGGATTTGCAGAACCAAACTTCCATTTGTTCTAGTGCTTAAATTTCTACTCAATTTTAACAACATATCGATAAGCAACATCGAGTGATGAGATGTCCAGAAAATCCATTTCATTCTCGATGCATCTATGTAGAGCCCCACGGTATTTTAGAACCAAATGTCGCTCGGAGCCTTTTTTACCCAGCTTGGTTGGGAAGGTATGGAAGTTATTGGTAAACTCCAGAACTGCTTGGCCCCTATCTTTTCACAGTGTGGTCCATCTCATGTACTCATCCTCATATTTTCCAATAGGGTAATACTGTTCCTTTATTGCATCCACAAAAAAATCCCAAGTGGGATCAACCCTGTATATTCTGGACTCCTCTGTGGAACTTTTCTCCCAGTAAGTTTCCCACCAATGTTTTACATGAGGGAGATCTTTAAGGAGTGCGAAGGTGATCTTTTCTTTGTTTGAAAAATTGTGAACAAAGAAATAACCTTCTAGTAGAGTTGACCATTTTTCTAGGGCTTCTGCATCTATCTGTCCTTCAAATAACGGAATATCAAAATTAACTTGTACCTTGAAAGGCAAGGTGCCTCCAAAGTGGCCGATTGATGAATATGCATCTTCTTTTATCTCTAGGCATTGAAGGATGTGGGCAAAATTATCCATCATTTAGTCCCTTTGTCGCATGAGAGCTTTCTCAACCAACAGATTGATAAGATCGTCTACTTTGTCATTTTTCTTTTCTTCCGCCATTGAGGGTTTCTTAGGTGTGAGAGAGATATTTTCTTCAAGAGAGACTATCTCGAGTCCCAACATTCTATACTCAGACCACGTCAGGGAGATGCACTAAAAAAACAATCAAGAGAAGCATGCTCTGATACCGCTCATCCAGATTATTTTCGACACGAAATGCGAGAGGAGATATAATAAAGAAATGCACAGAGATATCGCATATATTCAATACGATAACATAAATGTATCATATATGCAACCATAAACACATATATATAGTAATACATGATTTCTATTAATGAAAGAAATGTACAGAGACTGTAAAAATACAAAGTGAAAGACTTGCTAGAATGGTGGCAGCTTATCTCTGAGAAGAGATGTGACGGCTACTCGCATTCACAAGAAGATGATTACAATGAGGCTCTGAAGGAATTTTTACAATAAACCGGAATGCCAGAAACCCTATACATCCAAAAACCTAACCCTAGGAGATGAAGTGCCAAAAGTCATGTGGGCCCCGTTTGGGTAAGTGAGTACATCAACTTCTCGGGTTCGTAACTTTTGCATACGATCTTCGTTTTAGTCATGTGATATCTCATTGGAAAGGTATAGTCAAGAAGATTAATTTTAGGGGATCAGTCATGCCTTTAGTTAATTTTAAGAACCTCTATCTTGAAAAATCTTCATTTAGGCCCTCAAAATGGCCGCTGAAGTTAAAACCTGCTAAAAATAGTAAATGGCAAAAAATGCCAAAAAACTTTTTTGAGCCAGTTGGAAAAGGTGGGTGTCCACCGATATCCACCTGGATCAATCCTCCCTCCTTAGGAAGGAATGGTATCCATTACGTTGAGTTCCCAAGGAAGAGGGAAAAGCGTTTCTTAAATCTGCATCTTGGTGAGTTGCTTGTCTTGCTGGAGACGTCGCACTGCTTAGTTTGTGGAAGTCTGTCACAAACCTGTTGACGTTGAGGTTGTTCAACAAGTCGAGATACATGAGGATGGTTTGCAGAAGGAATATTTGCGATTTGCTACAACCTTTTCAACCTGCTTCTTTTGGATAGAAGGTGCTTGGGGCAAGGTTGTAGTGGGTGGAGTGTCCTTTTGTTCTCGTTTTGAGTAGATTGTGAAGAAGATGAATTTTGCAGTATGAGATACTACGTTGCGACACTTTTTATGTGGAACACTAGTTGTAGCTACCTCTAGTATTCTATAGGGATGACCCCCTAGAGAATCAATGACACTGTGGGGTCGAGACTCATAAACATCATTGCGCTTCCACATATATGGTTGGCCCTGTTATCGCACAGTTTGTAGGAGAGGTTTAGATAGCTTGGAGTCAAGGCTCAAACTGGCGTAACCAGAGCTTCCCCACCCACTGTCACCTCGATGGGGAGCTCTTTCTATTCTGGGTGGCTAATCCCAAGGGAGACGTCCCTAGTAATCTGGGGCTCTTAAAGGTCTAAAGGTCTAAAGGATCAAGATGATGGTTTCCTTTCACAGATTACTGCCAAAGAGATAGTCAAAAAGAAGAAGATATTCCACTGGATGGCACCTGTTTGCGAGACAAGGCAAATAAATCTAAAAGAATGTGTTGCAGTGGTTAGTACTTCACAATATCAATGACTATCTTTAATACATATGAGCATCAATGAAAGTAATTATTGACGAAGTCAATGATTGCAGTAAAAGCTTATATCTTATGTCACTTCTGCAATAAATACACAAGAGATACTGGCATTCAATGTATAAAATCAAATCCTAGTATTATCACAATGCAATAAATATGCTCATACATAAATAATGTTGCAGCGTCACTATGCAGATTAAAGGTGATGTCAGCCCTAACTCTATACTAGTTTTGGAAGGCAAAAAAGTGAACGTTTTGCACACTAAACCAAAGAAAGTAATTTATAATTCAATGCCAACCAAGTCACAAAGTCTTACACTTAAACAAGGGTCAAAAGGAGGCTTGACGTCATCAAGATTGCTACTGCTACAAAGGTGACGTCAGCCCTAATTTGAGGTTAGTTTAGGAGGCAAAGAGGTGGACGTTTTGCAAATTAGAGCAATGCAAATATTCAACACATCAATCCCAATCAAAGGATGACCTAGCCGCAATTTTTATACCAATCAAAAGTTCAATATAAGCATGACGTCATCTAGCTAGTTAGGGTTAGTAAAATTGTTAGGGTTAGTTAGGGTTTCAAATTTAAAGAGTTTGAAAGCGTGTTTAAGCACAAAAAACCTCAGCGTTTTGCTCTTAGACTAGTGCCTCAGGGTAAATGGAGTCAAGGAGTAAGGCTAATGGCTTGGGAGAATCTAAATCTAAGGACGGGAGAGTTAGGCTTGATGGTACTGCAATGGCAGGGAAACCAAGTCAAAACCCTAAGGGGAGGAGGCTCATTCCGGTGTAGCTAAAGCTAGGCCTCATGATCCTCCCTCTTTCCTTAGAACTCTTTGGCAAAACAACTAAGTTTAAAATATAAGTCTAGGGCTGAAAAGTGTTGCTTGGGGACAAGGATTTTCAAACCCTAAGAGTCCAAACCCTAGGTGTAAACTCAATTAGGCCTAGGACGTCCTATTTTTTCAACTTATATCCAAAACTAACTCATAAAAAAGAATGGCTAGTGTAGCTATGGCTAGGCTAAACCTTCTTTAATCAATGGCTAAACAAGTTTTTATCATGGGGACATGAAGCCATGACCTACTTGTGTGTTGGCTCCCTAGGGTTTCAATGATTAAGCATAATAATAACAATGTAACTATACATGTAAGATATTTAATCAACAATCATTCAATCAAGAAGTTTTGATGAGAAAAAAACTTACAAATTCTTGAAAAAGCTTATCAAACCCTAGTTGTAAACCTTCCAATGAAAAAAACACCATATACATGCCAAAAATGATCCTCCTCAAGTGTAGCGCCTCACTCCAAGAGAAAATATCCAAGACAAAAGATAAAAGAGGTTACTCTCCAAGAGAGCAAGTTTGTGTTCTATCCAAATGAGGCTAAAACGTCCTCAATTTATATCATCTCTATGACCTTTAATTAACAATTAGGTCATTAAAAACAACCGACAAGGCTGACTTTACAATATTTCATTATTTGTCACTTAAAATGCTAAAAATGTCAAAACAGAGCTAAAATGGGAGACGTCAGGCCCCTCTAAGGGAGACGTCGGCCCTTTTTGGGCCTGATCAGCATCCATGAGGCAAGACGTTGGCCCCTCTGGGCCTCCTGCAAGATGCCAAATGTGCCACAAGGTCCAAACACGCTGCCACGTCCTCCAGGAAACGTCCAATCTGCCCTGGTGGCATCCTGTCCATCAAGCCATCATACCACCTGCAGGGGTTGATCCCCCATAGGTCAATCTCTACCAAAGTGCCCTGATGAGGGCGTCCTTCTTCTTCTCCATGCAAGGGCTCATCACAACTCTTTCCTGCCTCTGCCATACCAACAACCATCTGATGGGATCTTCAGCCCCATGGAGGTCCAAGCTAATCATCTCCCCATGCGCACCTATCCTCTGGTACCTGTCCGCCGGGCATGGTCCTGCACATCAAAGACTACGCCCTCCATGGGCTCATCAGTCCTAGATACCATAGCAATGTAAATCATATCTCATCATTAAAATTATCAAACATATGCATGAAATCCCTATCATATCATCTAAGAGCTCAAAGACATTACACAGATCTACTATACAAAGCTAAGGAAACCAACAGGACAAGCTATTGGGCTAATACCCACAAGAGATGGAAAGTTTCCTCAAAGGATCATTAAAGCCATGTGTAATGAGGTGATATGGTTTTAGGGATGTCCAGTCATAGTAAGACCAAGGGTTGGTGTTGTCTATGGGTGCCTTTGTAGGAGGCGAGTTGTACCCGTCATGGATGCATTTTTTCCAAGCCCTTTATTGCCTCATCTTTCTTTTATTTATTTCTTTCTACTACAAGGTCTGACCAAAGGACACTGCCTTGGCTTGGTGGCCAGAGCTGACAACGTTACCCACTAGTATCTTTGTAGAAATGAGAAGATTGGCTCGTGATGAGACCCCCTTTCTTTTGGCCATGCAACCAAAGGTCACTTCCCTGGTTTGGTGACCAGATAGTGGCAATGTCATACTGCTAAATACCTATGAACATAATGGGCTGGCTTGTGATGAGACCTCCCATCCTCTTGGTTAGGTCTTGCATTTATTTATTTTATCATTTTTTCTTAGGGTCCCTTAGTTTCTTATCGAGAGGCTTTTTATTACCTTCTCGGGGATCCCCTGGGTGAAGCATCTCTAGGTTTTATTTCCTATGGATTTTATCTTTTACCAGCTGCTTTTACCCCCTGGGCCTTTAGCCCCTTCTTCCCACAAGACAAAGTGTACCCTGAAAGGTCATCCTAATGGCCAAACTAGGGGAATGGGATGGATGAGCAGGGTATAAGATGTAAAAGTGATAAGATGGTGGGATCCGATGATGGCTCTGCAAACCCCCTTTGGTGGCTAACCAAAACCCATGAATACCAGCTTGCTAAGTTACCCCATCAATTACCCCAACAGTGGTCAAGTGGATTAGTGTAAGATCCAAGCAGTCATCCAAAATGAAAGGAACCTAATGCATATATAAGAAGGCTATAACGATCAAATATGACACATACCATGATACGTCATACCAATTACCTCATGGAGCAAGATTCCTCTCCGATGCAAGCCCAGGCCGGTAGTGATGGAAGTTGCTACTGCTGACACGACAAGTCTGGCTGAGAAGAAGAAAGATGGGCCCTCCAGGGCCATGCTGAAGTCACTCCTGCTCTCGGTACTCCATGTCTAGGACCATGTGGGCCTCGAGACATGATCTCCTAGTTATCCCTAGATATCGGGGATAACAGGCCCAAGAGAACATCACAGACATCCAGTGGGGAAATATCACATAATACCTGATCCTTTAAGGGTTGGATGTCGTAGGACAATCGACATTGTTGGTTGACACGAAGATCTCATCCTTGGCAAAGCCACCCGATGTTGTATGGATGCGGGTGTGGTTTTGTCGACAATCCCAACTGTTTGATGACCTCTGCTAAGATGAGTTTATTCTGGCTTCCGCTATCAACAATAAAATGCAGCGGGGTCCCCTTCACCCACATCTGTGAATGAAAAAGTCGCTCCCCCTCCTCAGGATCTGTTGGTTCTTCTGGTTCAATGATCCATCCTTTACTATTATTTTGAGAATCAGATTCAGAATCAGGGTTTGGCTCTTTGTCTTTGGTATCGACCATGAATGACTATTTTGAGCGACATTCATCGGTGTTGTGCCAGGGACTTTTGTGGAACTCGCACCATTTTTCGGTGTCCTTATTTGTCTTCCCATGACCCTTCTTTTCCTATGTCTTGGACTGGTTTTCAGGAGACTGTTTGTTAGGGTTGTCTTTGTCATACGTTGGTTGTTGCAGATTTCCAGATCCGAACTCTCATTTGTTCTGGTGCTTAAATTTCTGCTCGATTTTAACAACATATTGATAAGCAACACCAAGTGATGAGATGTCCAGAAAATCCATTTCAGTTTGGATGTATCTGTGTAGAGCCCCATGGTATTTCAGAACCAATAGTCGCTCAGAGTCTTTGATACCCATCTTGGTGTGCAAGGTATGGAAGGTATTGGTGAACTGTAGAACAACTTAGCCCCTCTCTTGCTGCAGTGTGGTCCATATCATGTATTGGTCTTGATATTTTCCAACAGGGTAATATTGTTCCTTTACCACACCCACAAAAAAATCCCAAGTGGGATTGGCCCCATATATTCCAGACTCCTCTATGGAACTTTGCTCTTATTAAGTTTTCCACCAATTTTTGACATGAGGGAGAGCTTTAAGGAGTACGAAGGTGATCTTTTCTTTTTCGGAAAAAATGTGAACAAAGAAATAACCTTCTAGCAGAGTTGACCATTTTTCTAGGGCTTCTGCATCTATTTGTCCTTCAAATACAGGAACATATAAATTAAATTATACCTTGAAAGGTGAGGTTCCTCCAAAGTGGCCACTTGATGAAGATGTGCCTGTTGTTATCGGCGTACGTTGAAGGATGTGAGAAGAATTCTCCATCATTTTGTCCCTCTGTCACATGAGATCTTGCTCAAACAACAAATTGATAGGATTGTTTGCTCCGTCATTTTTCTTTTCTTCCACCATTGAGGTTTTCATGGGTGTGAAAGAGTGATTGTCTTCAAGAGAGACAATCTCGAGACCCAAATTGCTATACTCGAACCTCGTTGGCGACATGCACTGAAAAAACGATGAAGAGGAGCCTGCTCTAATACCACTGATCCAGATAATTTTCGGTACAAAATGCGAGAGGAGATATAATAAAGAAATTCACAGAGATATCACATATATTCAATAAGATAACATAAATGTACCATATATGCAACCATAAACACAAATATACAATAATACATAATTTCTATAAATGAAAGAAATGTACAGAGATTATGAAAATACATAGTGAAAGAATCGCTAGAATGGTGGCAGCTTATCTCTGAGAAGAGATGTGACAGCTACTTGCTTATTCAAGAAGATGATTACAATGAGGCTATGAATGCGTTTTTACAATAAACCAGAATGCCATAAATCCTAGACATCCAAAAACCTAACCCTAGGAGATGAAGCGCCAAAATTCATGTGGGCCCTGTTTGGGTAAGTGAGTACATCAACTTCCCGGGGTCGTAACTTTTTCATACGATCTTCGTTTTAGGTATGTGATAGCTCATTGGAAAGGTATCATAGAGGATATTCATTTTGGGGTCTCAATCATGCCTTCAAGTGTCTTTGTGTACCTAGATCTCAAAAAACCTTCATTTAGGCCCTCAAAATGACCTCGAAAGTTAAAACCTACTAAAAATAGTAAATTGCCAAAATTGACAGAAAACTATTTTGAGCTAGTTGGAAAAGGTGGGTGGCCACCGATATCCACCTAGATCAATCCTCCCTCCTTTGGAATCAATGGTCTCCATTGTGTTGAGTTCCCGGGGCAGAGGGAAAAGTGTTTGTTGAAACTACATCTTGGTGAGATGCTTTTCTTGCTAGAGACGTCATGTTGCTCAGTTTGTGGAAGTCTGTCACGAACTTGTTGAGGTTGAGGCTATTCAAAAAGTCAAGATACATGAGGGGACGGTTTGCAGAAGTAATCTTTGTGCTTTAATGCAACCTTGTTGACCTACTTATTTTGGATAGAAGGTTCTTGAGGCAAGGTTGTAGTGGGTGTAGTGTCCTTTTGTTCTCCTTTTGAATAGATTGTGAAGAAGATGAATTTTGCAGTATGGGATACTACCTTGCAACACTTTTTAGGTGGAACAATAGTCGGAACTACCTTTGGTATTATGTAGAGATGACCCCCTAGAGAAACAATGACACTGTGGGGTTGAGATTCATAAACAACATGTCACTTCCACATATATTGTTGGCCCAAGAGAACATCACAAACATCCAGTGGGGAAACATCACATAATACCCCATCCTTTAAGTGTTGGATTCTGTATGACAATTGATATTGTTTGATGACATAGAGATCTCATCCTTGAAGAAGCCACCCAATGTTGTATGGCTACGGGTGTGGTGTTGTCAACAATCCCAACTGTTTGACGACCTTTGCTGAGATGAGGTTCTTCTGGCTTGCACTATCAACAATAAAATGTAGTGGGGTACCCTTCACCCACATATATGAATGAAAAAGGCACTTTCCCTCTTCAGGATCTATTGGTTCTTCTGGTTAAATTGTCGCAGTCGTGACAATAACAGTGGGTCTGCGTCAATGATCTATCCTTTACCATTATTTTCAGAATTAGATTCAGAATCATGGTTCAGATCTTTGTCTTTGATCTCAGCCACCAATGACTGTTTTGAGCGACATTCATCGATCTTATGCCAGGGGATTTTGTGGAAGTCGCACCATTTTCTGGTCTCCTTCCTTGTCTTCTTGTGACCGTTCTTTTCCTGTGTCTTGGACTGGTTTTCAAGAGACTGGTTGTTAGGGATGTCTTTGTCATACTTCAGTTGTTTCAGATTTGCAGACCCGAACTCCCGTTTGTTCTGGTGCTTAAATTTCTGCTCGATTTTAACAACATATTGATAAGCATCACCGAGTGATGAGATGTCTATAAAATCCATTTCAGTCTAGATGTATCTATGTAGAGCCCCATGGTACTTCAGAACCAAATGTTGCTCGGAGTCTTTGATACCTAGTTTGGTGCACAAGGTATGGAAGGTATTGGTGAACTCTGTAACTCCTTGGCCCCTCTCTTGCTGCAGTGTGGTCCATCTCATGTACTGGTCATCATAGTTGCCAACAGGGTAATACTGTTCCTTTACCGCATCCACAAAAAAATCCTAAGTGGTATCGGCCCCGTATATTTCAGACTCCTCCATGGAACATTGCTCCTATTAAGTTTCCCACCAATGTTTGACATGAGGGAGAGATTTAAGGAGTGTGAAGGTGATATTTTCTTTATCGGAAAAATTGTGAACGAAGAAATAACCTTCTAGCAGAGTTGACGAATTTTTTATGGCTTCTGCATCTATCTGTCCTTCAAATATAGGAATATCAAAATTAACTTGTACCTTGAAAGGTGAGGTGTCTCCAAAGTGGCCTCTTGATGAATATGTTCCTATTGTTATCGGCAGGCGTTGAAGGATGTGGGGAAAATTATCCATCATTTCTTCCCTCTGTCGAGTGAGAGATTTCTCAAGAAACAAATTGATAGGATCGTCTACTCCATCATTTTTCTTTTCTTTTTCCATTGAGGGTTTCTTGGGTGTGCGACAATGATTGTCTTCAAGAGAGACAAGATCGAGACCCAACTTGCTATACTTGGACCTCGTTGGGGACAGGCACTAAAAAAATGATCAAGAGAAGCCTCCTATGATACCACTGATCCTGAATATTTTCGGCAAGAAATGCGAGAGGAGATATAATAAGGAAATGCACCGAGATATCGCATATATTCAATAAGATATCATAAATGTATCAGAGATGTGACAGATACTCACATTCGAGAGAAGATGATTACAATGAGACTCTAAAGGAATTTTTACAATAAACTAGAATGCCAGAAACCCTAGACATCCAAAAACCTAACCCTGGGAGATGAAGCACCAAAAGTCATGTGGGACCTGTTTGGGTAAGTAAATACATCAACTTCCCGGGGTCGTAACTTTTGCATACGATCTCCGTTTTAGGCATGTGATAGCTTGTTGGAAAGGTATCATAGACGAGATTCATTTTTGGGGCTTAGTCATGCCCTTGAAAAACCTTCATTTAGGCCCTCAAAATGACCCCGGAAGTTAAAACCTGGTAAAAAGAGTAAATTGCCAAAATTGCCAGAAAATTGTTTTGAGTCAGTTGGAAAAGGTGGGTGGCCACTGGTATCCACCTAGATCAATCCTCCCTTCTTAGGAAGTAATGGTATCCATTTCATTGATTTCCCAGGGGAGAGGGAAAAGCGTTTGTCGGGTCTGCATCTTGGTGAGCTACTTATATTGTTGGAGACGATGCACTGCTCGGTTTGTGGAAGTTTGTCATGAACCTCTTGAGGTTGAGGCTGTTCAACAAGTCAAGATACATGAGAGGACAGTTTGCAAAAGTAATCTTTGTGTTTTGATGCAACCTTGTCGACCTGCTTCTTTTGGATAGAAGGTGCTTGGGGAAAGGTTGTAGTGGGTGCATTGTCCTTTTTTTCTCCTTTTGAATAGATTGTGAAGAAGTTGAATTTTGCAGTATGAAATACTACCTTGCAACACTTTTTAGGTGGAATAGTAGTCAAAACTACCTCTGGTATTTTGTAGAGATGACCCCCTAGAGAAACAATGACACTATGGGGTCGAGACTCATAAACAACATGGCGCTTCCACATATATGGTTGGCCCAAGAGAACATCACAGACATCCATCGGGGAAACATCACATAATACCTCATTCTTTAATGGTTCGATGTCGTATGACAATCAACATTGTTGGCTGACACAAAGATCTTGTCCTTGGAGAAGCCACCCGATGTTGTATGGTTGCGGGTGTGGTGTTGTCGACAATCCCAATTGTTTGATGACCTTTTCTGAGATGAAGTTCTTCTGGCTTCCTCTATCAACAATAAAATGTAGCAGGGTCCCCTTCAACCACATCGATGAATGAAAAATGTGCTCCCCCTCTTCAGGATCTGTTGGTTCTTCTAGTTGAATTGTTGTGGTCGCGACAATAGTAGTGGGGTCCCCGTCAATGATCTATCCTTTACCATTATTTTTAGAATTAGATTCAGAATCAGGGTTCAAATCTTTGTCTTTGAACTCGGACACCAATGACTATTTTGAGTGACACTCATCGGTTTTGTGCCAGGGGATTTTGTGGAACTCACACCATTTTTCGGTGTCCTTATTTGTCTTCATGTGAGCCCTCTTTTCCTGTGTTTGGACTGGTTTTCGAGATATTTTTTGTTAGGGTTGTCTTTTTCATACTTTGGTTGTTGCGGATTTGCAAACCTGAACTCCCATTTGATTTGGTGCTTAAATTTATGCTCGATTTTAATAGAATATCTATAAGCAGTACTGAGTGATGAGATGTCAAAAACATCCATTTAAGTCTGGATGTATCTATGTAGAGCCCCACGATATTTCAGAGCCAAATGTCGCTCAGAGTCTTTGATACCCATCTTGGTGCGCAATGTATGGAAGGTATTGGTGAACTCTGTAACTTCTTGGCCCCTCTCTTGCCGCAGTGTGGTCCATCTCATGTATTGGTCCTAATAGTTCCCAACAGGGTAATATTGTTCCTTTACCGCATCCATAAAAAAATCACAAGTGGGATTGGCCCCGTATATTCCAGAATCCTCCATGGAACTTTGCTCCCAGTAATTTTCCCACCAATGTTTGACATGAGGGAGAGATTTAAGGAGTGCGAAGGTGATCTTTTCTTTGTCAGAAAAATTGTGAACAGAGAAATAACATTCTAGCAGAGTTGACCATTTTTCTAGGGCTTCTTCATCTATCTGTCCTTCAAATACAGGAATAGAAAAATTAAATCATACCTTGAAAGGCGAAGTGCCTCCAAAGTGACCGCTTGATGAAGAAGCTCCTGCTGTTATCGACATGCGTTGAAGGATGTGGGCATAATTCTCCATAATTTTGTCCCTCTGTCGTGTGATAGTTTGCTCAAGAAACAGATTGATAGAATCGTCTGCTATGCCATTTTTCTTTTCTTCCTCCATTAAGGGTTTCTTGGGTGTGAGAAAGTGAATTTATTCAAGAGAGACAAGCTTGAGACCCAAATTGCTATACTCGGACCTCGTCGGGGAAACGCACTGAAAAAATGATCAAGAGCAGCCTGCTCTGATACCACTGATCCAGATTATTTTCGGCATGAAATGCGAGAGGAGATATAATAAAGAAATGCACAGAGATATGACATATATTCAATAAGATAAAATAAATGTATCAGATATGCAACCATAAACACAGATATATAGTAATACCCTATTTCTATAAATGAAAGAAATGTACAGAGACTGTAAAAATACAGAGTGAAAGACTCGCTAGAATGGTGGTAGCTTATCTCTGAGAAGAGATGTGACGGCTACTCGCATTCGCAAGAAGATGATTACAATGAGGCTTTGAAGGCCCTTTTACAATAAACTGGAATGCTATAAACCCTATACATCCAAAAACATAACCCTAGGAGATGAAGCGCCAAAAGTCATGTGAGCCCCGTTTGGGTAAGTGAGTACATCAACTTCCCAGGGTTGTAACTTTTTCATACGATCTCTATTTTAGGCGTTTGATAGCTCATTGGAAAGGTATCATTAAGGAGATTCATTTTGGGGGTTTATTCATTCCTTTCACTATCATTTAGAACCTCTATCTCAAAAAACCTTCATTTAGGCCCTCAAAATGACCCCGGAAGTTAAAACCTGCTAAAAATAGTAAATTGTCAAAATTGCTAGAAAATTGTTTTGAGCTAGTTGGAAAAGGTGGGTTGCCACCGATATCCACTTGGATCATTCCGCCCTCCTTAGGAAGAAATGGTATCCATTGCGTTGAGTTCCCGGGGGAGAGGGAAAAGCGTTTGTTGAATCTACATCTTGGTGAGCTGCTTGTCTTGCTGGAGACGTCGCGTTGCTCAATTTGTGGAAGTCTGTCACGAACCTATTGAGGTTGAGGCTATTAAAAAAGTTGAGATTCATGAGAGGATGGTTTTCATAAGGAATATTTGTGCTTTGCTACAACCTTGTCGACCTTCTTCTTTTGGATAGAAGGTGCTTGGGGCAAGGTTGTAGTGGGTGCAGTGTCCTTTTGTTCTCCTTTTGAATAGATTGTGAAGAAGTTGAATTTTGCAGTACGAGATACTACCTTGTGACACGTTCTAGGTGGAACAGTAGTCATAACTACCTCTGGTATTCTATAGAGATGACCCCCTAGAGAAACAATGACACTGCGGGGTCGAGACTCATAAACAACATGGCGCTTCCACATATATGGTTGGCCCAAGAGAACATCACAGACCTCCAGTGGGCCAACATCACATAATACCTCATCCTTTAAGGGTTGGATGTCATATGAAAATCGACATTGTTGGATAACATGGAGATCTTGTCCTTGGTGAAGCCACCCGATGTTGTATTGCTGCAGGTGTGGTCTTGTCAACAATCTAAACTGTTTGACAATCTCTGCTGAGATGAGGTTCTTCTGGCTTCCGCTATCAACAATTAAATGTAGTGGGGTCCCCTTCACCCACATCTTTGAATGAAAAAAGTGCTCCCCCTCTTCAGGATCTGTTGGTTCTTTTGGTTGAATTGTTGCGGCCACGACAATAGTAGTGGGGTCTGCGTCAATGATCTGTCCTTTACCATTATTTTCATAATCAAATTCAGAATCAGGGTTCGGCTCTTTGTATTTTATCTTGGCCACCAATGACTGTCTTGAGCGACATTCATCAATGCTGTGCCAGGGGCTTTTGTGGAACTCACACCATTTTTCAGTGTCCTTCTTTGTCTTCCGATGACCCATCTTTTCCTGTGTCCTGGAATGGTTTTCGGGAGACTGTTTGTTAGGGACATTTTTTCATACTTCAGTTGTTGCGGATTTTCAGACCCAAACTCCTGTTTGTTCTAGTGCTTAAATTTCTTCTCAATTTTAAAAACTTATCGATAAGTGGCACCGAGTTATGAGATGTCCAGAAAATCCATTTTTGTCTCGATGTATCTTTGTAGAACCCCATGGTATTTTAGAACCAAATGGCGCTCAGAGTCTTTGATCCCCAGCATGGTGCACAAGGTATGGAAGGTATTGGTGAACTCCAGAACTACTTGGCTTCTCTCTTGCCGTAGTGTGGTCCATCTCATGTACTAGTCCTCATAGTTTCCAATAGGGTAATACTATTCCTTTACCGCATCCACAAAATAATGTCAAGTGGGATCTGCCTCGTATATTCCATACTCCTCTATGGAAATTTTCTCCCAGTAAGTTTCCCACCAATGTTTGACATGACAAAGAGCTTTAAGGAGTGGAAAGGTGATCTTTTCTTTTTCAAAAAAATTATGAACAAAGAAATAACCTTCTAGCAGAGTTGACCATTTTTTTAGGGCTTCTTCATCTATCTGTCCTTCAAATACAGGAATATCAAAATTAACTTTTACCTTGAAAGGATATGTGCCTCCAAAGTGGTTGCTTGATGAAGATGGGCCTACTGTTATCAACAGGCATTGAAGGATGTGGGCAAAATTCTCCATCATTTCATCCCTCTGTCGCGTAAGATCTTGCTCAAGAAACAGATTGATAGGATCATCTTCTTCGTCATTTTTCTTTTCTTCCACCATTGAGGGTTTCTTGGGTGTGAAAGAGAGATTGTATTCAAGAGAGAAAATCTTAAGACCCAACTTTCTATACTTGGACCTCGTCGGGGACATGCATTGAAAAAATGATCAAGAGAAGCCTACTCTGATACCATAGATACAAATTATTTTCGGCACAAAATGTGAGAGGAGATATAATAAAGAAATGCGCAGAGATATCACATATAGTCAATACGATAACACAAATGTATCAGAGATGCAACCATAAACGCAGATATACAGTAATACCCGATTTCTATTAATGAAAGAAATGTACGAAGACTATAAAAATACAGAGTGAATGACTCGCTAGAATTGTGGCAGATTATCTCTGAGAAGAGATGTGATGGCTACTCACATTCGTAAGAAGATGATTACAATGAGGCTCTGAAGGAATTTTTACAATAGTCCGGAGTGCCCAAAAACCTAGACATCTAAAAACCTAACCCTAGTATATGAAGCGCCAAAAGTCATGTGGGCCATGTTTGGGTAAGTGAGTACATCAACTTCCCGGGGTCGTAACCTTTGCATACGATGTCCATTTTAGGCGTGTGATAGATTATTGGAAATGAATCATCAAGAATATTCGTTTTGGGGGATCGATCATCCCTTTAGATATCATTCAAAACTTCTATCTCAAAAAACCTTCATTTAGGCCATCAAAATGACCCTGGAAGTTAAAACCTGCTAAAAATATTAAATTGCCAAAATTGCTAGAAAACTATTTTGAGCCAGTTGGAAAAGGTGGGTGGCCACCAATATCCACCTGGATCAATCCTCCCTCCTTAGGAAGTAATGATATCCATTGCGTTGAGTTCCCGGGGGAGAGGGAAAAACGTTTGTTGAATCTGCATCTTGGTGAGCTGCTTGTCTTACTGGAGATGTCGTGTTGCTCAGTTTGTGGAAGTTTTTCATGAACCTATTGAGGTTGAGGCTATTCAACAAGTTGAGATACATGAGAGGATGGTGTGCAGAAGGAATATTTGTGCTTTGTAGCAATGTTGTCGACCTGCTTCTTTTGGATATAAGGTGTTTGGGGCAAGGTTGTAGTGGGTGCAATGTCCTTTTGTTCTCCTTCTGAATAGAATGTGAAGAAGCTAATGTTTGCAGTATGAGATACCACCTTGCGACACTTTTTAGGTGGAACAGTAGTTGGAAATACCTCTGGTATTCTGTAGATATGAACCCCTAGAGAAACAATGACACTGCGGGGTCTAGACTCATAAACAACATGGCGCTTCCACATATATGATTGGCCAAAGAGAATATCACAGACCTCCAGTGGGGAAACATCACATAATACCTCATCCTTTAAGGGTTGGATGTTATATGACAATCGACAATGTTGGCTGACACGGAGATCTCATCCTTGGCGAAGCCACACGATGTTGTATGGTTGCGGGTGGGATGTTGTCGACAATCCCAACTATTTGATGACCTCTGCTGAGATGATGTTTTTCTGGCTTCCTCTATCAATAATAAAATGTAGTGGGGTACCCTTCACCCACTTCTGTGAATGAAAAAAGAGCTCCCCTTCTTCAGGATCTGTTGGTTCTTCTAGTCAAATTGTTGTGGTTGTGACAATAGCAGTGGGGTCCGTGTCAATGATCTGTCCTTTACCCTTATTTTCAGAATCAGATTGAGAATCAGGGTTCAGCTCTTTGTATTTGATCTCGTCCACCAATGACTGTTTTGATCAACATTCATCGGTGTTGTGCCAGGCGCTTTGGTGGAACTCACACAATTTTCTAGTGTCCTTCTTTGTCTTTCCGTGACACTTATTTTCCTGTGTCTTGGACTAGTTTTTGGGAGAATGTTTGTTAAGGCCCTCTTTGTCATACTTCGCTTGTTGTGGATTTGCATATCCAAACTCCTGTTTGTTCTGGTGCTTAAATTTATACTCGATTTTAACAACATATCTATAAGAAGCACCGAGTGATGAGATGTACAGAATATCCATTTCAGTCTGGCTGTATCTATGTAGATCCCCATGGTATTTCATAACCGAATGTCACTCAAAGTCTTTGATACCCAGATTGGTGCGCAAGGTATGAAAGGTATTGGTGAACTCCATAATGGCTTGGCCCCTCTCTTGCTGTAGTGTGGTCCATCTCATGTATTGGTCCTCATAGTTTCCAACAGGGTAATACTGTTCCTTTACCGCATCCACAAAAAAATCTCAAGTGGGATCGACCACGTATATTCTAGACTCCTCTATGGAAATTTTCTCCCAGTAAGTTTCCCACCAATGTTTGACATGAGGGAGAGCTTTAAGGAGTGCAGAGTTGACCATTTTTCTAGGGTTTCTGCATCTATCTGTCCTTCAAATACAGGAATATCAAAATTAATTTGTACCTTGAAAGATGAGGTTCCTCCAAATTGGCCACTTGATGAAGATGTGCCTATTTTTATTAGCAGGTGTTGAAGGATTTGGGAAAAATTCTCCATCATTTCATCCCTCTGTCATGTCAGAGCTTGCTCAAGCAACTGATTGATAGGATCGTCTGCTCTGTCTTTTTTCTTTTCTTCTGCCATTGAGGGTTTCTTGGGTGTGAGAGAGTGATTTTCTTCAAGAGAGACAAGCTCGAGGCCAAAATTTCTATACTCGGACCTTGTCAGTGACATGCACTAAAAAAATGATCAAGAGTAGCCTGCTCTGATACCACTGATCCAGAGTATTTTCGGCATGAAATGTGAGAGGAGAGATAATAAATAAATGCACAGAGATATTGCATATATTCAATAAGATAACATAAATGTATCAGAGATGCAACCATAAACACATATATACAGTAATACACAATTTATATTAATGAAAGAAGTGTACAGAGACTGTAAAAATATAGAGTGAAAGACTCGCTAGAATGGTGGCAGCTTATCTCTGAGAAGAGATGTGATGGCTACTCGCATTCGCAAGAAGATGATTACAATGAGGCTCTAAATGAATTTTTACAATAAACCAGAATTCCAGAAACCCTAGACATCCAAAAACCTAACCGTAAGAGATGAAGTGCCACAAGTCATGTGGGCCCTGTTTGGGTAAGTGAGTACATCAACTTCCTGAGGTCATAACTTTTGCATACGATCTTTGTTTTAGGCATGTGATAGCTCGTTGAAATGGTATCATAGAGAAGATTCATTTTGGGGGCTCAATCATGACTTTGGATATCTATGAGAACCTCGATCTCAAAAAACCTTCATTTAGGCCCTCAAAATGACCATGGAAGTTAAAACCTGCTAAAAATAGTAAATTGCCAAAATTGCAAGAAAATTGTTTTGAGCCAGTTAGAAAAAGTGGGTAGCCACCGATATCCACCTGGATCAATCCTCTGTCCTTAGGAAGCAATGTTTTCCATTGCGTTGAGTTCCCGGGGGAGAGGGAAAAGCGTTTGCTGAATTTGCATCTTGGTGAGCTGCTTGTCTTGCTGGAGACGTCACACTGCTCAGTTTGTGGAAGTCTATCATGAACCTGTTGAGGTTGAGGCTATTCAACAAGTCAACATACATGAGAGGACGCTTTGAAGAAGGAATATTTGTTCTTTTCTGCAACCTTGTCGACCTGATTCTTATGAATAGAAGGTGTTTGGGGCAAGGTTGTAGTGGGTGCAATGTCCTTTTGTTCTCCTTTTGAACATATGTTGAACAAGATGAATTTTGCAGTATGAGATACTACCTTGAAACACATTTTATGTGGAACAGTAGTCGGAACTACCTCTGGTATTATGTAGAGATGACTCCCTAGAGAAACAATGATACTGTGGGGTTGAGACTCATAAACAACATGGTACTTCCACATATATGGTTGGCCCAAGAGAACATCACAGACATCCAGTGGGGAAACATCACATAATACCTCATCCTTTGAGGGTTGGATGCCATATGACAATCGACATTGTTAGCTGACACAAAGATCTCATCCTTGGCGAAGCCACCCAATGTTGTATGGTTGCGGGTGTGGTGTTGTTGACAATCCCAACTATTTGACGACCTCTATTGAGATGAGGTTCTTCTCGCTTCTACTATCAACAATAAAATGCAGAGGGGTACCCTTCACCCACATCTTTGAATGAAAAAGGTGCTCCCCCTCTTCAAGATTTGTTGGTTCTTCTGGTTGAATTGTTGCGATCGCGACAATAGCAGTGGGGTCTGCATCAATGATCTGTCCTATACCATTATTTTCAAAATCAGATTGAGAATTAGGGTTCGGCTCTTTGTCTTTGATCTCGAACACCAATGACTATTTTGAGCGACGTTCATCGGTGTTGTGCCAGGGGAGTTTTTGAAACTCACACCATTTTCCGATGTCCTTCTTTGTTTTACCATGACCGTTCTTTTCCTTTGTCTTGGATTGGTTTTCGGGAGACTGTTTGTTAGGGCTGTCTTTGTCATACTTCGGTTGTTGCATATTTGCAGACCCGAACTCCCGTTTATTCTAGTGCTTAAATTTCTGTTCGATTTTAACAACATATCGATAAGCAAAATCAAGTGATGAGATGTCCAGAAAATCCATTTCAGTCTGGATGTATCTGTGTAGAGCCCCACAGTATTTCAGAACCAAATGTCACTCAGAGTCTGTGATACCCAGATTGGTGTGTAAGGTATGGAATTTATTGGTGAACTATGGAACTTCTTGGCCCCTCTCTTGCCGCAGTGTTGTCCATCTCATATACTGGTCCTCATAGTTCCCAACAGGGTAATACTATTCCTTTACCACATCCACAAAAAAATAGAAAGTGGGATCGACCCTGTATATTCCAGACTCCTCTATGGAACTTTACGCCCAGTAAGTTTCCCACCAATGTTTGACATGAGGGAGAGCTTTAAGGAGTGCGAGGGTGATCTATTCTTTCTCAGATAAATTGTGAACAAAGAAATAACCTTCTAGCAAAGTTAACCATATTTCTAGGGCTTCTGCATCTATCTGTCCTTCAAATATAGGAATATCAAAATTAAATTTTACATTGAAAGGTGAGGTGCCTCCAATGTGGCCGCTTAATGAAGATGCATCTTCTATTATTAGCAGGCATTGAAGTATGTGGGTAAAATTATCCATCATTTCATCCCTCTATCGCGTGAGAGCTTGCTCAAGCAACAGATTGATAGGATCGTCTGCTCCATCATTTTTATTTTATTCTACCATTGAGGGTTTCTTGGATGTGAGAGAGTGATTGTATTCAAGAGAGATAAGGTTGAGACCCAACTTAATATACTCAGACCTCATCGGGAACATGCACTGAAAAAATGATCAAGAGCAACCTCCTTTGATACCACTAATCCAGATTATTTTCGGAACGAAACGTGAGAGGAGATATAATAAAGAAATGCATGGAGATATCGCATATTTAGATAAGATAACATAAATGTATCAGAGATGCAACCATAAACACATATATACAGTAATACACGATTTCTATTAATGAAAGAAATGTACAGAGACTGTAAAAATACAAAGAGAAAGACTCACTAGAATGGTGGCAGCTTATCATTGAGAAGAGATGTATCGGCTACTCGCATTCATAATAAGATGATTACAATGAGGCTCTGAAGGCCTTTTTACAATAAACCAGAATTCCAAAAACCCTGGACATCCAAAAACCTAACCCTAGGAGATGAAGCGCCAAAAGTCATGTGGGCCCCGTTTGGGTAAGTGAGTACATCAACTTCCCGGGGTTGTAACTTTTTCATACGATATTTGTTTTAGGTGTGTGATAGCTCATTAGAAAGGTATCTTCGAGGAGATTAATTTTGGTTGCTCAATCATGCCTTTGACTATAATTTAGAACCTCTATCTCAAAAAACCTTCATTTAGGCCCTCAAAATGACCCTGGAAGTTAAAACCTACTAAAAATAGTAAATTGACAAAATTGTCAGAAAACTATTTTGAGCTAGTTGGAAAAGGTGGGTGGCCACTGATATACACCTGGACCAATCCTCCCTACTTAGGAAGTAATGGTATCCATTGCGTTGAGTTCTCGGGGGAGAGGGAAAAGCGTTTGTTGAATCTGCATCTTGGTGAGCTACTTGTCTTGTTGGAGACGTCGGGCTGCTTAGTTTGTTTAAGTCTGTCATGAACTTGTTGAGGTTGAGGGTATTCAACAAGTTGAGATACATGAGAGGAATGTTTGTAGAAGGAATCTTTTCTCTTTGCTACAACCTTGTGGGCCTGCTTCTTTTGGATAGAAGGTTCTTGGGGCAAGGTTGTAGTGGGTGCAATGTCCTTTTGTTATCCTTTTGAACAGATTGTGAAGAAGCTAAATTTTGCAGTATGAGATACTATATTGTGACAGTTTTTAGGTGGAACACTAGTCGAAACTACCTATAGTATTCTGTAGATATGACCCCCTAGAGAAACAATGACACCGTGGGGTCGAGACTCATAAAAAACATGGTTCTTCCACATATATGGTTGGCCCAAGAGAACATCGCAGACATCCAGTGGGGAAACATCACATAATACCTCATCCTTTAAGGGTTGGATGCCATATGAAAATAGACATTGTTGGTTGACACGGAGATCTCGTCCTTGGCGAAGCCACCCGATGTTGTATGGTTGCGGGTGTGGTGTTGTCGACAATCCAAACTATTTGATGACCTCTACTGAGATGAGGTTCTTCTGCCTTATTCTATAAACAATAAAATGCAGTGGGGTCCCATTCAACCACATATGTGAATGAAAAAGGCACTCCCCCTCTTCAGGATCTGTTGGTTCTTTTGGTCGAATTGTTGTGGTCACGACAATAACAGTGGGGTCCGCGTCAATGATCTATCTTTTACCATTATTTTCAGAATCATATTCAGAATCAGGGTTCGGCTCTTTGCCTTTGATCTCAGCCACCAATGACATTTTTGAGTGACATTCATCTATTTTTTTCTAGGGTATTTTGTGGAGCTCGCACCATTTTCCAGTGTCCTTATTTGTCTTCCCATGACCCTTCTTTTCCTGTGTCTTAGACTAGTTTTCGGGAGATTGTTTGTTAGGGTCGTCTTTGTCATACTTTGGTTGTTGCGAATTTTCAGACCCGAACTCCTATTTATTCTGGTGCTTAAATTTCTTCTCGATTTTAAAAACATATCAATAAGAAGCACCGAGTGATGAGATGTCCAGAAAATCCATTTCAGTCTGGATGTATCTGTGTAGAGCCCCACGGTATTTCAGAACCAAATGTCTCTCGGATTCTTTGATACCCAGCTTGGTGTGCAAGGTATGGAAGGTATTGGTGAACTCTGGAACTGCTTGGCTGCTCTCTTGCCATAGTGTGGTCCATCTCATGCACTGGTCCTCATAGTTGCCAACAAGGTAATACTGTTCATTAACTACATCCACACAAAAATCCCAAGTGGGATCGGTCCCGTATATTCCAGACTCCTCTGTGGAAATCTGCTCCCAATAAGTTTCCCACCAATGTTTGACATGAGAGAGAGCTTTAAGGAGTGCGAAGGTGATATTTTCTTTTTCAGAAAAATTGTGAACAGAGAAATAACCTTCTAGGAGAGTTGACCATTTTTTTAGGGCTTCTGCATCTATCTGTCCTTCAAATACAGGAATATGAAAATTAACTTGTACCTTGAAAATCAAGGTGCCTCCAAAGTGGCCTCTTATGAAGATGTGCCTATTGTTATTGGTAGGCGTTGAAGGATGTGGGAAAAATATTCCCTCATTTCGTCCCTTTGTCACGTGAGAGCTTGCTCAAGCAACAGATTGATAGGATTGTCTTCTTTGTCATTTTTCTTTTCTTCTGCCATTGTGGGTTTCTTGGGTGTGCGAGAGTGATTGTCTTCAAGACAGACAAAATTTAGACCCAAATTTCTATACTCAGACCTTGTCGATGACATGAACTGAAAAGACGATCAAGAGCAGCCTGCTCTAATAACACTGATCTGGATTAATTTCAGCACGAAATGCGAGCGGAGATATAATAAAGAAATGCACAGAGATATCGCATATATTCAATAAAATAACATAAATGTATCAGAGATGCAACCATAAACAAAGATATACAATAATACACAATTTCTATTAATGAAAGAAATGTACAGAGACTGTAAAAATACATAGTGAAAGACTCGCTAGAATGGTGGGAGCTTATCTCTGAGAAGAGATGTGACGGCTACTCGCATTCACAAGAAGATAATTACAATGAGGCTCTGAAGGATTTTTTACAATAAACTAGAATTACAAAAACCCTAAACATCCAAAAACCTAACCCTAGGAGATGAAGTGCCAAAATTCATGTGGGCCTCGTTTGGGTAAGTGAGTACATCAACTTCCCAAGGTCGTAACTTTTGCATACGATCTCCGTTTTAGGAATGTGATAGATCGTTGGAAAGGTATCATTGAGGAGATTCATTTTTGGGGATAAATAATTATTTTGACAATAATTGAGAATATAAATCTCTAAAAAACTTCATTTAGGCCCTCAAAATGATCCCGGAAGTTAAAACCTGCTAAAAATATTAAATTGCCAAAATTGCCAGAAACCTATTTTGAACCAGTTGGAAAAGGTGGGTGGCCACCGATATCCACCTATATCAAAGAGGTTTACTTGAAACTGTATGCATGCCTCGTAGTACTACTACTTTGTGCATATATGAGTCATTTTCTCACGATGAAGAATCATAAATAAATCTACGAGATTCCTTCTTTTGAAACCCTTGCAAATCTGTGTACTTACTTAACATTATAAAAAAAATCGGGAACTATGTTTTTTGTATACGTAATGTACTGATTCACCCTTTTTTAGTTTATCCACCTATATCAAAGAGGTTAGGGGGGATAGTGTTTCCACACCTTCCATGCCTATAGTTCTAGGTGGTTTCCCAATGGATTCATTCGCCAAATTATCTGCTACCTTGTTGTGCTCTCTCACAATGTGGTAAAATGTTATGTTAATGGAATGAGAGTCGAATTGTATTTGGTCGATTATTCATTTTAAACTTAATTTTTTTGGATCATTCCTATGAACCATAAGCCTTATTATAGTCTTGGAGTCACCTAGAACATTAAGATTGTGGATTTGATGCATCTTTGCAATTTGAAGGCATTTTAGTAGGGTGTATGCCTCTGTTTTGTTATTGGTGTCCTTCCTGAGATTCCAATGATAATTTAGGATTATTTTTCCTCCGAGATCGAAGAGAACCCCCCGC
>ML785203.1:155185-189948 GCA_009831015.1 Picea engelmannii | reverse complement strand
ATATATATATACCACCATCACATTTCAAGTAAACAATATATTCAGTATCTTTTAATGATAATAAGCCATCATATTCCTAACAAATAATAATCATAAATATAACATTGACAAGGAATGAAAGCCAAGATACATATCTGAAACCTAATGCTGGAATACAAATGGAACAACCATGTTCCACCCAACAATAAAACACAACAACCAAGTTCACTTTCCCTGTTCACCCAATATCCTAACCATGAGTCCATAAGGGAAAACTAAATGATATTCGTTAGCTATAGTCACCATCCACATATAAGAAATTCCTTTTCCTCACACTAAAAATGCTCATAACAACAAATAGTTTCTTTTCCCCAAGATACAAAGCAGTGTCCTGCCTGCTCCATATGTTTTTTTTTATATGCATCCTCGTTCCTAGGTCTTTCCTTCACTCGGAAAATTCACATATTTACAAATCCATGATTTTTAGGGGTTACTAGTGGTCAAATTTCATAATTTTCACTTGTAAAAATCATTCTTGAGGTAACTCAAACCTGTTCCCCACTCATGGAGTCATGGTCAACAATTTTTAACCCCGTTGTTCCATTTGTCTTCCAACATTTAATTTATTAAAAGTTTGTCTTTCACATGTGGAAAAATAAAAGAGGTTACTTGGGAAAGTCAAATATTTTCCCAAGAGTCATCAAATAATTAATTACGACAATAAAAATTCCAAATTCGGATTTTCCATAAATGGCAATTAATTTCCAAATCTGAATTTTCCAAAAATGAAAATTTATTTCAAGGTTCACTTAGAATTTAATATTCTAAAATTTTAGGATATTACATCCTCTCCCCCTTAAGTACAACACTGTTCTCAATGTTCATTCCTCTCTTGGAATAGGTTTGGATAATATTTCAGCAAATCTTCCTCTAATTCCCAAGTGGCCTCCTCAGGGCTAAAGTGCTTCCATTGCACTTTTACCTGGGTGATCACTATGTTCTATAGTACTGTTTCTTTCCTGTCCAGAATGCATAGAGGTTCTTCTTGGAACTCGCCTTCTGGTTCCACTTGCACCATGTTCCAATCAATGATGTGATTAGGATCATGAATATACCTTTTTAATAAGGAAACATGAAAAACATTATGAACTTTTAAGTTTATAGGAAGTGCTAGTTGATATGCCATGGGTCTGATTCGAGTTAAAATCTTGAAGGGGCCACAAAACCTGGGTACAAACTTTGATGAATTTCCTAGATTTAGAGAGCTCCTCCTTGCTTTGAATTTCAGATATACATGGTCCCCAATTTGAAATTCCTGGTGTCTCCTTTTTAAATATGCGTAGCTTTTCTGTTGGTCTTGGGCCTCCTTTAAATTATGTTGTACCCTTTTTACAATTTTCTCCATTTCAGTGAAAATTTTCAGTCCCATCATAAGCTTCTCAACTAGATTATCCCAGCTAATTAGGGTTGTGCATTTCCTTCCGTATAATGCTTCGAAGGGACTCATCTTGGTTGATGTCTAATAGCCATTATTGTAAGAAAATTAAACTAAGTGTAGGTACTCCTCCCACTTAGTTGGTTTCATTCTCTTGTACATTCATAACATGTCTTCCACAATATGATTTGTTTTTTTGGTTTTCCCATCCATTTGTGGATGGTAGCTTGTGTTGAAATTTAGGTTAGTATCCAATCCCACAAACAATTCCCTTGAAAACTTTGACATAAATTTGACATCTCTATCAAAGATCACCATCTTAGGAATTCCATGCAATCTAAATATTTCTTTCATAAAAATTTCAGCGATATTAATTTCTTTATAAGTAGATTTCACAGGTATAAAATGTATAGATTTTCTAAGTTTATCAATCGCTACCATAATCGAGTCATTTTTATTTCGAGTCTTAGGAAAACCTGTGAAGAAGTCCAACGAGATAATATCCCACTTCCATTCTGGTATAGGTAGAGGTTGTAGTAGACTGGTTGGATATTGATTTTCAACATTTACCTATTGACAATCTAAGCATTTAGATAAATATTCAACTATTTCACTCTTCATGTTATGCCAATAAAACAATTTTCTTAAGGTTGTTATCATTTTCTGGTATCCTGGATGACCAAAATACGACCTTTTGTGCAATTCGTTGAGAATTTTTTATTTTAAATCAGTAGAATTAGGTACATACAACATCTTTTTGAACCTTAGAAGACAATTTTTATCTAAACTTAGATATTTTGTTCAGTTTTTCTACATTTTCTTGCAATTTTGTTGTTGTTTTGATGTACTTTTCATCATTACAACTTGCAGATTTTATTATTTGTTCAATGTCATTTTCTGCTTTGCTAACACTTATCTCATAAAGTTCATTAGTACTCCAACTTAGAGAATCTACAACTTTGTTTTCTTTTCCTTTGATGTGTCTTACTTCGAAATCAAATTCACTTAAAAATGCTAGCCATCTCGCTTACCTTGCGTTGAGATCTGGTTGACTGAATAAAAAATTTACACCACTGTTGTCGGTGAGTAGCAGGAACCTTCTCCCCATTAAATAATGTTGCCACATTTTTAGAGCATGAATTGCGACTACTAATAACAAATAATGTGTAACGTAATTTTGTTCATGTTCTTTCAGTTTACGTGATTCATAATAGATGACATGTCCATATTGTGTTAGGACCCCTCCCAAGCCTTCTTTGTTTGCATCCATGCAAACTGTAAAATATTTATCGGGATCCGCTACCCTTAGGATAGGTGTTGTATTTAACAGTCTTTTTAATTTATCAAATCTATCATGACACTTTTGTGACCAAGTAAATCTTATTCCCTTTTTTTGTAAGGATGTAATAGGATACACGATCTTAGAAAATCCTTCGATAAATCTTTGGTAATAACCTGCAATTTCCATGAATGATTTGATGTCTGCTACATCCTTAGGGATAGGCCATTCCATAATGGATTTTATCTTTTCTGGATCAACTGCAATACCATATTTGGATATCACGTGTCCTAGGTATTGTATCTTTCTTTGGTAGAAGTTACACTTATCAAACTTCATACGACTTATGTTTCCTTAAGGTCTGTAATATTATTTTCATATGTTCTTCATGTTCTTCTTTTGTTTTCGAGTAAACAAAAATATCATCGATAAACACCAACAAACATTTATCCAGATATTGACTAAATATATTATTCATCAAACACATAAAGGTTGTTGGTGCATTAGTAAGACCGAACATAATTATGACAAACTCATAGTGTCTGTAACATGTTCTAAATGTTGTTTTATTTATGTCTTCATCTTTTATTCTGACTTGGTGATAACCAGACCTTAAATCTAACTTAGAGAAGATCCTTGCTCCTCCAACTTGGTGAAACATGTCGTTGATTGTGGGTAAAGTATACTTATTCATGATCGTCATCTTATTTAGTTGTCAATAGTCAATGCATAGTATCAAAGTCCCATCTTTATTTTTAATGAAGAGAATTGGTGCTCCCCAAGATGAGATACTTTATCTGATATATTCCTTATCTAACAAATCTTGCAGCCGAATTTTCAATTTTGTTAAATCGGGTAGACTCATTCTATAAGGTGCCTTAGATATCGAGGTAGATCTAGGTAGTAGATTGATAGAGAAATCTATCTCTCTTCTTGGAGGTAGTTCTGGTATTTTGTCCACAAATACATCTCTAAACCCATGTAGGACTACAAAGTCCTCTAAACTGGGTTTTCTTTCCTTTTCTAACAGATTAATTACCTGAACAACATAAACTTGGCAACCTTTTTTCATACATTTCTTAAACTGCATGGTTGATATTTGCCTAATCGAAACTAGTTTTTTGATCCCTTGTATCGTCCTAACTATGTTGTTTTCGTCTTTGTAAATAAGTGACTTTTCATAACAGTTTAATATTACTTTATGTTTCTCTAACCAGTCCATTCCAATGATTAAATCGTAATATCCCAAAGGTAAAATGTTCAGATCTAGCTTTGTACTTTGACCATCTCTGCTAAGTTCACATTCAGGAATAAAATCGATTACCTTTCTCTTGGTCTCTGTTGCTAAATGTACTAACTAGGACTTAACATGCTTTAATTTCTTGAGCTTGTTTAATTCAACTAAACCAGGAGCGACATAACTCATACTAGCTCCTCGGTCAATTAATATGTAAATGTGGTTATCATGAATTTTACCTTCAACCTCCATGATAGTATATTGATGATCATCTTGCCTTCCATCCATAGTTGCATTAACTCTATGCATGCTTCTGCCCATATCTCCTACTGTCGAAGATTCTTACTGGTTATGGACTAAAGTTATTTTCATGGAAATTAAGCGTGGAAAATTTCTCCTCAAGTGAGGTTCTCCACACTCCCAACACTTCAATGGTTCTCTGGGGTTGTCCCCAACTTTCTTGACTCCCAGGTTAACTGGCCTACCTCCCCCTTGAGGACTCTAGGTGTTTGAATGATATTCCTTTTTTGGAAACTTTTTTCCATATTACGGAAAGGGGCTGGTTGGAACCCTTTCTTTCGTTGATTCACTATGTCTGTTTCTTGTCCTTCCATTCCTTGGGAATTTCATACCTCTGTTTGTACTGATCATAGAACATCCGGGCCTTTCTAAACACTTCATTTAAATACTTTGGATTTTCAAATTCAGTTTTTTCTTTGTACGACTGTGGTAGATAACTTAAGAATCATTGTATCTTTACTTCTCCTTCATTGATGTATGGTACAAATCTCAATAGTTCTAGAAATTTATTTATCAGATCATCCATGGTCATTTGTTTGTCTTAGCTCATAGAATTCCTTAGTTTTTCTTTCCTAATATCTTTCTGAAAAATATTGCTTCTTGAAATATTTCTTAAAATTTGACCATTACATTTGTTTCTCTTTCAATACATTAGCAACTTTCAAGTGTTTCCACCAGATACTTGCTTTTCCCTTCAAGTTGTAAATGGCCATTCTGACTTTCATATTACTAGATTAATTGTAAATATATAAGTATTTCTTTATATCTAGTAGCCATGCTTCAGCCTCTTCACCGTCCTTGATTCTTCGTCAAAGGTGGATGGTTTTATTTTATTGAATTCACCTTCCAGGTGATATACTTGTTTTCTTTTTCTTCTTGTAGTTGTTTTGTTTCCTGTCATGGGTGTGTCTTTGGAATAACTATTCTCATTTTTTGTTTCATGACCAGAGTTTTTATAGGACCTTTTTCTGACTTCTTCCTCCTTGTCATTGTCCTTCTTCTTTCTGTTCCTTTTTCATCTTTTCGTTATCTTCTTTAAACACTTGTAATTCCACGATGAGGTTCTTCATTGTTTCCAAAACCTGGGTGGCTGAAATTCCTTCATTGTTATGCTCTAGTTATTTAGGAAGTCCTTGATTTGGATTCTCCTTGGTTTTGATTTCTTCTTTATTTTGTGTCGACATTATCCCAACAAACCAACAATAAATATTGAAAATGTCACATCAAAAAAATGAAGAAGAAATCAAAAACCAAGGAGAATCCAAATCAAGGACTTGCCTTGAGGTCCAAGTTTTGTAACCTTAAGCTCTAATACCATATGTAATGTACCCCAAATTTTACAAAATATTTTTTTTTTATTAGAGGGCATTCTTTTTTTTTACACATATATAATCCATTATATATATCTTATTCCTGTAATGTATGCATAACAATTTTACTTCTTTGTCATTATCCTTCTTAAAGGGTGAAGGAGATTTAAATTCCACTTATCTCTTACTGTTATATTTCATTATAGCGTTGTTATTGGATTATAAATCACACACTTATTTGTATTGAGGAGTTTGGTTACCAAAAATATCCTCTCTGACTTCCTTTGATCTAAGATGATCAATCCTTAAATATGTATGACTACATGGAATTCTCTTTCCGATATCTTTCCAGTGAATTCTTCCTTGGTCAATTATGAGATTTGAGCAGAAAGCTATGATCCTTTAAATCTTGTGCTTTTTATCTGATGCATTTCTTGTGGAGTTGATATCTTCTGACTAAGCTAATGGCTCTTCAATATTTGATGGACCATATAAAAAAATTCCTAGGCCTTCAGTACCTCTTTTGATGCAGGTTCAAACCAGACGAAATCCACGAGATTCCTTCCTAACCCCTTTTCCCTTATTTAACACAGTTTTTGGGAACTAGCCCTTTTTCTTCATCTATCAATTGCATGTGACTATGGGCTATGACCCAGTGCTACTGGATAGGTTCTTATCCAGAGCCTTGAGAGCTTCGGGGCTCCATAACTTTGGCTTCGGAAGATCTTGTTACTTCATGCCTTATTTCTCCCAAACACCGAATTGGCGAACTTCGTGAAGTGGGGTGGATCAACGGTCCATGACTTCCTCAACAACTAACGATTGGGATTTATTAAGGAACTCCCGGATTTAGAAGTTTTGGGTTGTCCATACTCTCCAACCTTCTGGAGTGCTCAGTCTTCGAACTGTGGTATTGGTTTCCACGTACCTTCTCCCGATCAGAGGTCGAGATTAACTCTGGCCTCTAGGAGTTCTTGAATGAACGCAACTGGAACACAATTCTTCCAGATTAACAAGTCTCTGGACCTTGGGATTTGGTGCCACACCTCCACTGGGTCCCATGGTCTCTGTGCTTGAACTAATAAATATTGAAAATGTCACATCAACTTTAGTACTTTTCAAATTGTGGGGACATGGGTTGGAGGTTTTGGAGTAGCCTGCCGATAGTTCTGCAATTAACCCCATGCTAACACGTACCCCTTTTCAAAAAATGTGGTTTGGATTGTGAGACCACCATGTAGAATTATCTGTCGTGCTGTAATGTACCCCAAATTTCCCAAATAAAACAAAAAAAAATTATGTTTAGGGGACATTAAGTTCCTTGACTCCTTATCATTTGATTGTGACACATAGATAATCCATTAGACATAATTTTATTCCCTTATTGTATGGATAATATAGTTATCGTCATAAAATTTCATAAGTTCTATCCATAATATTTTCTATAACGATATTCATTATTTATTCTACAGGCTTTTATTATGTGGATATCATAACATTAACTTTATCCATATCCACACACACACACACATATATAAACATGGGTTACCATATGACATTAACACATGGATTCTATACCCTCACACTATCCATAATTTATTGTTTAACATACTAATACTAATCCACAACTTATCGTCTAAAATATAAAATGTTATATGGATACTAATACAACGTAAGTCTTTAGTCTAAATGATATACCTATCGTTTAACACACAACTATTACCTGTTAACAATAGTTCTAACACGATCTCTAACAAAATACTTATCATGTAACCTATAGCTTACGAATGTGCATACTCAAACATCATATGCCCATTGTATAGTGTAACTAGCATAACCCATAAACATAATGGTTTGTAACCATGCCCGACTAGTGACACGACTCTGCAATAAATTGGTCTATAACTCATTATTAAAGGTGGCTGACAGGTTGTTACACTATTAAACTTTGGCCTCCATGCCCACTATAGGCTCGCCATCTCCATGGATTCACATGGTAGAGGTACTGGGAGTACACAAAAACCATTACTCTTCTTGCAAGGTCTTCGAGGTCACCATCGTTCATTGCTTTATTCCTTTGGTTCTATTCTCACAAAAGATATCTCTGCACCGTATGAGATTCGACCTCTATGTTGTAACTATCATTTTCCCTACTCTGTATATGGTCGACAAATTGGGAAAAAAATCAGCCCTGGTGACAATGGAAGGAGGTGAACACCCGTCAGGATCTTCTTGGCATAAGGTAAGTAAATATTCAGTTTCTTTATCTCTTTGTATCTCATGAATGAATATTTTTTTGGTGGAAATAAGAAAAGAAGATAATTTTCTTGAACAAACTCTCTATTTATTTCTTCATTTGAGGGTTTATAATGCCTTACCATGATGCCTCTGTAGACGTTTTTCTCCCAGGGTTCCACTGGGCTTAAAGTTTTGGTACTGGAGGGTTAATGTATTTCTTGTTGGTTGTTGTTCTTATAGTCTATATTCTTCACGGTTCTTTCATGGCCAAAAATATTTTAACAGTTAAATTGTCAATGTTCCTTCCGTGTTTCTTGTATCCATTGTTGCGACATTCTTAACCCTCACCATTTACATATATACATTTGTTTATTCTCTGTGGGAAATTCCTCAAATTACTCTATGGGAAGTCCCATAACCTATGCTCTATTTAAAACATGTTAACACTGTGTAATTCGTAAAATATGTTCTGTGTCATCATGCTAGCACTTTCTAGACTTGTAATTGATACTCTACGTAAGTATATAGGTATATTTTTAATCCTTTGTAGATTTATGCTCTATGTGTTTATATTACCACTCTGTGGAACTCATATTTTATACTCCGTGTTTTATAGAGTGAATACGTATCGGGTAAAATTAACCTTATGTTTCATAGATTACATTCTTTGTATATATATATATATATACACAACAACATCGACCCTCTGTTCGTAATGCGTAAAGTACCTCCAATGTATACACAACAACATAGCAAAACATTATTTGTACCATGTCTATATCATTTGGTTTACAAATGTTGTCCTCTGTCGGGAGAGTCATGGGTTATCCTATGGCCGCTTAATCTCTCGTCGGTTAGAGTTGAATTGTTTACAAAGGGGATTTACATATCGACCACTCATAGGGTTCGATCCACATTTAAAAAAAATCATGATTTGAAGCTATGTAATGGGTTCTTTTTGTAACGTTATTTAATTTAGTTTACTTATCGTTAACAATACACAACGATTTGATATCTTTTAAACCGTGCTTCTTGTTGATTAAATCTATTCACTATCTATTCAAGAATAATTGTTCACTATCGTTTCTCTATTTTAGAAGTGAAATTATTTATGCATAGATACATTAAATTAATGATGGGGCCCCGTTTTGTTTTGTGAGGGTACCCATCAGCTAATTTTGGGTCCACTCCTCTTCCTAGATCATGGACAAATTGTCACAAAAGCACTAGTGGGGAACTGGTTCTTCACCTAACTCAAGCTAAGTATTGACTTGACTTAATATTATTACTTATTTTCCATTTAAAATGCTAGTATAGTTCCCTAAACCCTCATCTTTCTCCTTTGAAGGTTTAAACAAATGAGAAAAGCAGAGCAAGGAAGATCTCTTTCTCGAAATTTATTTGAGTTCTGATCTAGGCGTATATACTTATGCATTCTTCTTAAATTTTGTATATAAGTGGTAATGGAGTCTTTGGCCTATGGTACTCCACTGTAAAATTTGAATCATGAACAATTGAATACATAGGTTGTTTTTGTAAAATTTTGAACAAGGTTCAATGAATGTAACAACTACTTTTTCCATACATTTGTAGACTATTGAATCACTATTTTATGTGGTTATTGATAATATAAAGAGTGTATATGGACTATTATTCATTCTATCTATTCTCTATGGTACTTGTATAGATTTGAAGTAGTAATTCAACATATATCTCATTCAACGGTCAATAGGAATATAGCAATTCGTTTATATATAAACACATATATGATATACAATCACACACACACACACACACACACACACACACACACACACATATTAATGACCAATAGTAACATTCAATCATTTCTACCATTTCTTTTGCATGAACACACACACACACACACACACACACACACACACACATATATATATATATATATATGTATATACAGTTGTTCATAGATGTATAACCATATTCAATGATTAAGAGGAACATACAATAGTTATGTTATTTCTGTATAGATTAGCATATATATGTGTATATATACCATCATCACATTTCAATTTAAAAACAATAAAGTACCCTTGAACTATAATAAACCATCACATTCCTAACAAACAATAATCAACATAATATTGACAAGAATGCAAGTCAAGATACATATTTGAAACCTGATGCTGGAATACAAAGGGAACAACCATGCTCCACACAACCGTAGAATAGAACACCTAATTTTATCTACCATATTCACCCCCTATCCTGACCATGAGTCCATAAGGGAAAACTGAAATGATCCTCTTCAGCTACAATCACCATGCACAACTCATAAATTCATTCGCCTCACTCTCATAGTGCTCATAACAACAAAAATATATTTCCTTTCTCCAACATAATAAGCAACGTCCTGCCTCTTCCATATGTTGTTTTCATATGCATCTTGTGCCTAAGTCTTTCCTTCCCTCCTTCAGAAATTTGTAGCTTTACAAATCCATGATTTTTAGGGGTTGCTAGTGGTAAAATCCCACATTTTCCACTTTTAAAAATTATCCTTGAGGTAACTCAAATTTGTTCCCCACTCATGGAGTCATGGTCAGTTATTTTTAACCCGACTGTTCCATTTCTCTTCCAACATTTAATTTATAAAATAAGTTTGTCTCCCACACGTGTCAAAATAAAAGAGGTTAGCTCGGAAAGTCAAATGTTTTCCCAATAGTCATCAAATAATTAATTACAATAATAACATTCCAAATGCAGATTTTCCATAAATGGAAAATAATTTCCAAATCCGAATTTTCCAAAAAAGAAAATTTATTCCCAAGTACACTTAGAATTTAATATTCTAATATTTTTGGGGATATTACATCCTTTCCCCCTTAAGTACAAAACTGTTGTCAGTGTTCATTCCTCTCTCGGAATAGGGTTGGATAATATTTATGCAAATCTTCCTCCAATTCCCAAGTGGCCTCCTCAAGGCTAAAGTGCTTCCATTGCACTTTTACCTAGGTGATGGCTCTATTCTGTAGTATTGTTTCTTTCCTATCCAGAATGCGCAGAGGTTCCACTTGGAACTCACCTTTTGGTTCCACCTGCACCATGTTCCAATCAATGATGTGAATAAGATCATGAATATACTTTTTAAATAAGGAAACATGAAAAACATTATGAACTTTTAAGTTTGCAGGAAGTGCAAGTTGATATGCCACAGGTCCAATTCAAGTTAAAATATCGAAGTGTCCACAAAAAATGGGCAACAACTTTGAACAATTTCCTAGCTTTAGAGATATTCTCCTTGCTTTGAATTTCATATATACATGGTCCACAATTTGAAATTCTTGGTGTCTCCTTTTTAAATATGTATAGATTTTTTGTCGGTCTTCGGCTTCTTTTAAATTTTGTTGTACCCTTTTTACCATTTTCTCCATTTCCTAGAGCATTTCCAGTCCCATCATAAGTCTGTCAACTGGATTATCCCAGCTAATCGGAGTTGTGAATTTCCTTCTGTATAATTCTTCGAAGGGACTCATCTAGGTTGATGTCTGATAACTATTATTGTAAGGAAATTCAACTAAGTGTAGGTTCTCCTCTCACTTAGTTGATTTCATTCTCACGTACATTCGTAACATGTCTTCCAGGATCTGATTCATTCGTTTGGTTTTCCCATTTGTTTGTGGATGGTAGCTTGTGCTGAAATTCAGGTTAGTATCCAATCCTGCAAACAATTCCTTTCAAAAATTTAACATAAATTTGACACCTCTATCTGAAATCACCATCTTAGGAATTCCGTGCAATCTAAATATTTCTTTCATAAATATTTCATCCATATTAATTTCTTTATAAGTAGATTTCATGGGTATAAAATGTGCAGGTTTGCTAAGTTTATCAATCACTCCATAATCAAGTCATTTTTCTTTTGAGTCTTAGGAAAACCTATGATGAAATCTAACGAGATAATCTCCCACTTCAATTCTGGTATAGGTAGAGGCTGTAGCAGACTGAATGGATGTTGATGTTCATCCTTTACCTGTTGATAATCTAAGAATTTAGATAAGTATTGAGTTGTTTCTCTTTTCATGTTAGGCCAATAAAATAATTTTCTTAACGGTGTTATCATTTTCTGGTATCCTGGATGACCAGAATATGGCCTTTTGTGCAATTCATCAAGAATTGTTGACTTTAAATCAACATAATTAGGTATGTACAACCTGTTTTTGTACCTTAGCAGTTCATTTTTATCCAAACTTAGATCTGTTTTGTCAAATTGTTCTGCATTTTCTTGTAATTTTCTTGTTGTTTTAATGTATTTTTCATCATTACAAATTGTAGATTTTATTCTTTATTCAATGTCATTTTCTGGTTTACTAATATCTATCTCAAAAAGTCTATTAGTCCTCTGAATTAGGGCATATGTAACTTTGTTTTCTTTTCCTTTGATGTGTCTTACTTCGAAATCAAATTCACTCAAAAAGGCTAGCCACCTTGCTTTCCTTGCGTTGATATCTGGTTGACTAAATAAAAACTTTACACCACTCTTGTCGGTTAGTATTAGAAACCTTCTCCCCATTAAATAACGGCTCCATATTTTTAGTGCATGAATTATGGTTGCTAACTCCAAATCATGTGGAACGTCATTTCATTCATGTTATTTTAGTTTATGTGATTCATAACAAATGACGTATCCATCTTGTGTTAGGACACCTCCCAAGCCTTCTTTGCTTGCATCCATGCAAACTGTAAAGTCTTTATTAGGATCCGCTACCCTTAGTATAGGTGTTGTCATTAACAGTCCATTTACCTTATCAAAGTTGTCCTGACGCTTTTGTTACCAAGTAAGCCTTATTCCCTTTTTCTATAGAGATGTAATTGGATACGCGATCTTAGAAAATCCATCGATAAATCTTCGGTAGTAATCGGTAATTCCCATAAATGATCTAATGTCTAGTACATTCTTAGGGATAGGCCATTCCATAATGGATTTTATCTTCTCTAGATCAACTGCAATACCCTCTTCAGATATCACGTGTCCTAGGTATTGTATCCTTCTTTGGTAGAAGTGGCACTTATCAAACTTCACATACAACTTGTGTTTCCTTAAGGTATTGAATACTATTTTCAGATGTTCTTCATGTTCTTCTTTCATTTTTGAGTAAACTAAAATATCAACGATAAACACCAATACAAATTTATCCAAATATTGAGTGAATATGCTATTCATCAAACACATAAAGGTTGATGGTGCATTAGTAAGACCAAACAAAATTAGGATAAATTCATAGTGTATGTATCATGTTATAAATGATGTTTCATTTATATCTTCGTCCTTTATTCTGACTTGGTGATAACCCGACCTTAAATCTAACTTAGAGAAGATCTTTTCTCCTCCCACTTGGTCAAACAGGTCGTTAATTCCGGGTAAATGATACTTATTTTTAATCATCATCTTATTTAGTTGTCGATAGTCAATGCATAGCCCCAAAGTCCCATCTTTATTTTTAACGAAAAAAACCGGTGCTCCCCAATGTGAGACACATAGTCTGATATATTATTTATCTATCATTTCTTGCGGCTGAATTTTCATCTCCATTAATTCAGGTAATACCATTCTATAAGGTGTCTTAGATATGAGGGCAGATCTAGGTAGTATATCGATAGAGAAATCTATCTCTCTTCTTGGAGGCAGTTATGTTATTTCGTCCAGAAATACATATCTAAACCCATGTAGGAATGCAAAGTCTTCTAGAATGGGTTTATTTTCCTTTTCTAACAGATTAGTTACTTGAACAACTTAAACTTGAAAACCCTTATTCTTACATTTCTTAAACTGCATGGCTTATATATGCCTAACCGAAACTGGTTTTATGATCCCTTGTATTTTCCTAAATGTGTTGTTTTCATATTTGTAAGTAAGTGACTTCTCACAACAGTTTCAAATTACTTTATGTTTCTCTAACCAATCCATTCCAATGATTATATCGTAATATCCCAAAGGTAAAATGTTAATAATTAACTTTGTACTTTGACCATCTATGTTGAGTTCACATTCAAGAATGAAATCCGTTACTTTTCTCTTAGTCCCTATTGTTAATTGTACTAACTAGGACTTAGCAATCTTTACTTTCTTGAGTTTGTTTAATTCAACTAAACTAGTAGTACATAAGTCAAACTAGATGTTGGGTCAATTAATATAGAAATGCGGTTATCATGAATTTTGCCTTCAACCTCCATGATAGTGGACTGATGATAAACTTTCCTACCATCTACAACTGCATTAATTCTGTGCAAGCTTCTCCCCATATCTCCTACTGTAGAAGCTTCTTGCAGGTTATGGACTGTAGTTCTTGTTGTGGAAATTAAGCATGGATAGTTTCTCCTCAAGTGAGGTTCTCCACATTCCCAACACTTTAATTGTTCTCTTGGGATATCTCCAACTTTCTTGACTCCCAGAATAACTGGTCTACATCCCCCTTGAGAACTCTAGGTGTTGGAATGAAAGTCCTTCTTTTGTAAACATTTTTGCATATTTCAGAAAGGGGTTGGTTGGAAGCCTTTCTTTCGCTGATTCATTCTATCATGTTTCTTGTCCTTCCATGCCTTGGGAACTTTAGATCTTTGTTTGTACTGATCATAGCACAGATCCCTTATAAACACTTCTTTCAAGGCCTTGGGATTATCAAATTCAATTATGTCTTTGTACGACTATGGTAGACATCTTAAGAATAATTGTATATTTACTTTGTCTTCCTTGATGTATAGTACAAATCTCAATAGTTCTAGAAATTTTTTATCAGATCTTCCATAGTCATTTTCCCAAGCCTTAGATAATAGAATTCCTTAGTCTTTCTTTCGTAATAGATTTCTTACAAATATTGCTTCTTGAAATATTTCTTAAAATCTGACCATTCCATCTATTTCGCTTTCAATCCCTTAGCCAATTTCAAGTCCTTCCACCAAATACTTTCTTTTCCCATCAAGTTGTAAATGGTCATCTTGACTTTCATATTACTAGAGTAATTGTAAATCTAGAAGTATTTCTTTATATCTGGTAGCCATGCTTCAGCCTCTTCACACATCCTTGATTCTCCATCAAAGATGGATGGTTTTATTTTCTTGAATTCATCTTCCAGGTGATCTACTTGTTTTCTATTTCTTCCTGTGGTTTTTTTGTTTCCTTCAATGTGTGTGTCTTTGAAATAATTGTTCTCATTTTATGTTTCATGACCAGAGTTTTTAGAGGACCTTTTGTTGAATTCTTCCTCTTTTTCATTGTCCTTTGGACTCTTTTTTTGTTACTATACTACACAACAACATTTCATTTATTTCTAACTGGTCTTCCTTTCCTTTTTCAGCTTTTTATTATCTTCTTTAAACACTTATAATTCCACGATATGGTTCTTCATCATTTCGAATAACTGGGTGGATGAAATTACTTTGTTGTTATGCCCAGGTTCTTTAGGAACTCCTTGATTAGGATTCTCTTCAAGTCTGATCTCTTCTTCATTCTGTGTTGCCATTATCACAACAGACCAACAATTTTTTCTGTTTGCAACAATAAACATATTTGTTAGTCTTTCTTTAGCAAAAAAATAAAAACTTAAAATAATTTGGCCTTTCCTTGAGGTCCATGTGTTGTAACCTTCAACTCTGATACCATATGTAATGTACCCCAAATTTCCCAAATAAAAAAAAAAATCTTGTTTAGGGGACATTAAGTTCATTGACTCTTCAACATTTGATTGTGACACAGAGATAATCCATTAGACATAATTTTAATCCTTTATTGCATGCATAACAGAGTTATCGCCATAAATTGTCATAAGGTCTATCCATAATATTTTCCATAATGATATTCATTATTTATCCTATAGACTTTCAAGTGGATACCTCAATGCTTTACTATATATATATATATATATAGTTTATCATGTAAACTATCTACTCTAACACTATCCATGTCAAAATATATATATACAATTTACCATATAAAGTAGCCTATGGTTATCATAACATTAACTTTATCTACACACACACACACACACACACACACACACACACACACACACACACACATATATAAACATTGGTTACCATATGACATTAACATATGGATACTATACCCTAATATTATACATAATTTATCATTTAACATACTAATGCTAATCCACAACTTATCGTCTAACATATAAACTGTTATATGGATACTAATACAACGTAAGTCTTTAGTCTAAATGATATACCTATTGTTTAACACACAATTGTTACCTATTAACAATAGTTATAACACGATATCCAATGAAATACTTATCGTTTAACCTATATCTTACGAATGTGCATACCCTAACATTGTATGTCCATTGTATAGTGTAACTAGCATAACCCATAACCAGAATGGTTCGTAAACCCGCTCGATTAGTGACATGACTCTCTAATAAATTGGTCTAGAAATCGTTATTAAAGGTGGATGACAAGTCGGTCTGCAGGCATTTACCTCTCTCTATTAAATTAAAGGGGAGGCCTGTATTGTACATCCAAATATTGACACTTCTGCCACCGCGCCCAATGCCAGCTCGCCATCTCCATGGCTTCACATGGCAGCGGTACTAGGTGAACTCAACAACCATTACTCTTCTTGCATTGTCTTCAAGGTCTCCATCATTCTTTGCTTTCTCCCTTTGGTTCTATTCTCACAAAACGTATCTCTGCGCCATAAGTGATTCGGCCTCTACGTTGTAACTATCATTTTCCCTACTTTGTATATGGTCGACGACTTGGGAAAAAACTCAACCTTGGTGACAATGGAAGGAGGTGAATTCCCATCAAGATCTTCTTGGTGCAATGTAAGTAAAGACTTTGTTTCTTCATCTCTATGTATCTCGTGAATGGATATTTGTTTGGTGGAAATAAGAAAAGAAGATAGGTTTCCTGACAAAATTATTTGTTTCTTTCTTCATTTGAGGGTTTATAATGCATTACCATCGTGCCTCTATGTACCTTTTTCTCCTGAGATTCCATTGGGTTTAAAGTTTTGGGACTGGAGGGTTAATGTATTTCTGTTTAGTTGTTGTTCTTCTATTCTATAATCGTCAGGGTTCTTTCGTGGCCGAAAACATTTTAATAGTTAAACTGTGGGTGTTCCTTTCACATTTCTTGTATCCACTATTGTGACATTGTTAAACCTCACCATTTACCTATATACATTCATTTATTCTCTATGGGAAATTCCTCAAATTACTCTATGGGAATTCTTGTAATCTATGCTCTGTGTAAAACATGTTAACACTGTTTAATTCGTAAAATATGTTCTGTGCAATCATGCTAGCACTCTGTGGACTTGTAACTGATACTCTACATAATTATATAGGTATAGTTTTAATCCTTTGTATATTTACGCTATGTTTGTTTATATTACCACTATGTGGAACTCATATTTTATACTCTATGTTTTATACAATGAATATGTATTGGGTAAAATTAACCCTATGTTCGTAATTTACACTCTATGCTTTATACATTGAAAATGTATCGGGCAAAATTAACCCTCTTTTTCGTAAATTAAATTCTATGTTTATAAATTGAATACGTATCGGGTAAAATTAACCCTTTGTTTCATAAATTACATTCTGTATTTTTATATAACATATATATATATATATATATATATATATATATAGTAACATCGACCCTCTGTTCGTAATGCGTAAATTACCTTCAGTGAATACATAGAAACACAATAGAACATTATTAGTACCTTGTCTATATCATTTGGTTTGCAAATGTTTGCTTCTGTTGGGAGAGTCATGGGTTATCCCATGGCCACTTAATCTCTCGTCGGTTGGATTTGAATTGTTTACAAAGGGGATTTACATATCGACCACTCATAGGGTTCGATCCAGGTTTTTATAAAGTCATGATTTGAAGCTATGTGATGGGTTCTTTCTGTAAAGATATATTTCTTTTTTTACTAATCGTGAAAAATTCATAGGGATTTGATATCTTTTAAAATGTGCTTTTTGTTGATTAAATATATTCGTTGTCTATTCAGAAATAATTTTTCACTATTGTTTCTCTATTTTACAAGAGAAATTCTTTATGCATATATACATTAAATTAATGATGGGGCCATGTTTGTTTCTTGCTAGGGTACCCATCAGCCGATTTTGGGTCTATTCCTCCTCTTTTTGGATCGTGGACAAATTGTCGCATAAGAACCAACGACAAATTGGCTCTTCGTCGAACTCAAGCTAAATATTCCCTTGACTTAATCTTATTACTTAATTTCCATTTAAAATGCTAGTATAGTTCCCTAAACCCTCATCTTTCTCCTTTCCAGGTTTAAACAAACGAGGGGACCAGAGCAAGGAAAACCTCTTGCTCGAAAGGTATTCGAGTTCTTATCTAGGCATATATACTTATGCATTGTTCTTAGATTCCGCCTACAAGTGGTAATTGATTCTTTGGCCCATGGTACTCCATTGTAAAATTTGAATCATGAACATTTGAATACATAGGTTGTTTTTGTAAAATTTTGAACAAGGTTCATTGAATGTAACAACTACTTTTTCCATACATTTGTAGACTAATGAATCACTATTTTTTGTGGTTATTGATAATATAAAGACTGTATATGGACTTTTATTTGTTCCATCTATTCGCTATGGTACTTGTACAAATTTGAAATAGTAATTCAACATATATCTCATTCAATGGTCAATAGGAATATATCAATTCATTTATGTATAAACACATATATGATACACACACACACACACACACATATTAATGACCAATAGGAACATACAATCATTTCTATCATTTCTTTTGCATGAACATATATATATATATATATATATATATATATATAGTTGTTCATAGATGTATAACCATATTCAATGATTAAGAGGAACATGCAATAGTTATATTATTTCTGTATAGATGATCATATATATGTGTATATATAACATCATCACATTTCAATTTAAAAACAATATAGTACCCTTGAACTATAATAAACCATCACATTCCTAACCAACAATAATCAACATAATATTGACAAGAATGCAAGTCAAGATACATATATGAAACCTGATGTTGGAATACAAATGGAACAACCATGTTCCACAGAGCCGTAGAACAAAACAACCAATTTTACTTGCCCTATTCACCCCCTAGCTTGACCATGAGTCCATAAGGAAAAACTGAAATGATCCTCTTCAGCTACAGTCACCATCCACAACTCAGAAATTCATTTGCCTCACACTCATAGTGCTTATAACAACAAAAATATATTTTCTTTCTCCAACATACTAAGCAGCGTCATGCCTCCTCCATATGTTGTTTTTATATGCATCCTATGCCTAGGTCTTTCCTTCCCTCCTTGGGAAATTCGAAGCTTTACAAATCCTTGATTTTTAGGGGCTTCTAGTGGTCAAATCCCACATTTTCCACTTGTAAAAATCACCCTTGAGGTAACTGAAATCTGCTCCACACTCATGGAGTCATGGTCAACTATTTTTAACATGGAGGTTCCATTTGTCTTCCAACATTTAATTTATAAAAAACATCTGTCTCCCACATGTGTCAAAATAAAAGAGGTTAGTTGGGAAAGTCAAATATTTTCCCAATAGTCATCAAATAATTTATTACAATAATAAAATTCCAAATTCGTATTTGCCATAAATGGCAAATAATTTTAAAATCCGAATTTTCCAAAAACAAAAATTTATTCCCAAGTACACTTAGAATTTAATATTCTAATATTTTTGGGGATATTACACGCACAACTTCCATCTCTGCAATGAATCTTGTCCATCGATCTTGATAGATCGTGATCAAACTTAATGTATCCCTGATCTAGCTTCCTTCTTCACCAAGTTTAACTACCTTGTGCCACCACCCAGAGTTTTTTGCGTCAAAGATGGACCATTAAATGAACTCAAGATGCTCGAGTTTTATTTGGGGAATATCACTTTGGGAGAATTGAGAATTGGGAACGAATAACGCAAATTACCAAAGGCCTAAATGAATCTAGACCATTGATCTAGAACTGATCAGAGTCGTTAGATCCAAGAAGAGGATATGTGCCACGACAGGAGACCTACATCAGGAAGGACATGTGGCACAATCATATGATGACAAGTGTCAATACAAAATTGGAATTTTAGGTACATGTAAGTCACGAATATAAGTGACACGTGGAATCCACTCAACCAATTCCAAGTCAGCAAGTTATGTCACTTTGGGAGTATGTACTTCAGGAAGAAACAGTTTCTAACATCAGATATCACCCGAAGCACTGAAGGTCGAAGTTAACGCTAACCGTTGATCTAATTCAGAACTCAATCTAAGTTTTTTCTTGGCTTATTCTATTGTTTGATTTCCACGGAATTAAAATGATAGCACAATTACTAAACCCTCATTTTACTTCCTTTGTAGGTTGTGGAAATCAAGGTAATCAGATGAAGAAAACATTTTGCTCGAAAGGTATTCAAGTTCTGATCTATGCCCACATTACTTCGGTTATATATAGATTATGTGTATACTTCTTAACACTCTAGAGTCTTTGATCTATGGTACTCCAACTGTAATATTTGAACAATGATCAATTGAATACAAAGGTTGATTTTGTAAGAAACTTTGAATTCTTCACTATGTTTCTGTGGTAATAAAGAATGTATTTAGACTGTTTTTGGTTTATCTATTTTTACATGTTATCAAATTGATAAGCACACATCTAAGTTTATTCCTTATTACACCATTTCTCTACAGTGATTGTTATGTATGGATTTGAATAGCACTTCAAAATACATATAATCCAATGGTCAATAGGAACATAACAATAGTTCTACCATTTCTTTATGTTAAATATATATGTACAACCATATTTAATGACCAATAGGAACATAAAATAATATGTTATTTCTTTATGTATAAGCGCGCACACACGCACATAGACACACATATACTTAAATATATATGTACCACCATCACATTTCAAGTAAACAATATATTCAGTATCCTTCAACTATAATAATCCATCATATTTCTAACAAATTATAATCATAAACATAACATTGACAAGGAATGGAAGCCAAGATACATATCTGAAACCTAATGATGGAATACAAATGGAACAACCACGTTCCACCCAACCATAGAACATATCAACCAAGTTCACTTTCCCTATTCACCCACTAGCCTAACCATGAGTCCATAAGGGAAAACTAAATGATCCTCCTTAGCTATAATCACCATCGAGAGATCAAAAATTCCTTTGCCTCACACTAACAATGCTCATAACAACAAATAGCTTATTTTCCCGAACATACTAAGCAATGTCCTACCTCCCCCATATGTTGGATTTATATGCATCCTCGTTCCTACATCTTTCCTTCCCTCATTGGGAGATTCACAGCTTTACAAATCCCTTATTTTTAGGGGTTGCTAGTGGTCAAATTCCACATTTTCCACTTGTAAAAATCAGGCTTGAGGTAACTCAAACTCATTCCCCACTCATGGAGTCATGGTCAACTATTTCTAACCTGGTTGTTCCATTTGTCTTCCAACATTTAATTTATTAAAAGTTTGTCTTTCAAATGTGTCAAAATAAAAGAGGTTAGGTTGGCAAGAAAATATTTTCCCAACGATCATCAAATAATTAATTACAGCATAAAAAATTCCAAATTCAGATTTGCCATAAATTGCAATTAATTTTTTAAATCCAAATTTTCCAAAAAAGGAAATTTATTTCAAAGTTCACTTAGAGTTTTATATTCTAAAATTTGAGGATATTAAAATTCCCTAGGATATAAAATCCTAATGGAGCTACCACTACTTATCATAGTTGGTATATACATGCATAGGTACTTTGACAGACCATCCTTACCATACCTTTGTGGTCTTCCTAGAGATGATCAATCCCCTAGGATATAAAATCCTAACGGAGCTACCTATTGTTGGTCAGGATACTATAGTATCATCAAAATCACTCCCCCTTTCGAGGGAGATCCTTTCGGACAACACCAATCTTGTCTCAGAGGTACTCAAGCTTCACATGTGATAGAGGCTTGGTCAACACATCTGAAACCTACTCATTTATGCCAACATATTGGAGCTTTATAGCTCCCCTCTGCACCATATCATGAATGTAGTGATACTGGATATCTATGTGCTTTGAATTATCATGGAACACAAGGTTCTCTATCATATTTATACAAATCTAGTTATCACATAGAATCACAGTGGATTCCATCTCTAGATCGAACAGACCTCTCAACAACTTTTGAAGCCATATGGCTTCACAACTAGCGGAACATGTTGCAATATGTTCTGTTTCTATCATGTAGAGAGCAGTACTAGATTTCTTCCTTCTTTTCCATGAATTCATGGCTAACCAAGACTAAAAAAACATCATGAATTGTTCTTCCTATCAGAATAACTTTCATCCCAACATGAATCAGTATAACCATACAATCTGAAGTCATGATCTCTAGTATAACAAAGACCATAATCCAACGTACCCCTAAGGTATCTCATCACATGCTTTGCAGATACAAGGTGAACATGTCTGGGATGTACCAGATACTGAATCAAGTTGTTCATAAAAAATGATATATATGGCCCAGTATTCATCAGATACATCAATGAACAAATAATTTGTCTGTATAAAGTAGCATCAACCAACTCTGACAAAGTATCAACCATTAGCTTCAAATTCATCTCCATGGGTGTAGCCATGTATTTACATTCCAACATGTCAAAATTCTTCAGTATTTGAATTGCATACTTCCCTTAGTTAAGGAAGATCTTATCTGGTCTCTTCCAAACTGATGCAGGAGCATTTCTCCACCTCAACAATCTGCTAGCATTCTAGCACATCAAAGCACATTCAAGGAGCATAGAGGCATCAAACCTCTCATTTTCCCCTTATTTTCAAATTTTAAATTGTAATTAAATGCAATTAAATGTCATAAGTTTGGAAGAGCCAAATCAATGCCTTTGTGCAGTGGGGAGATGATGTCACATTTAATGGCTAACAAGATGATGAGATATAGAATTGATTCATACTAGATAGCCATTGAGTGAAATTCAATGTAATCAATGAGAGTTAGGTATCTTGGAGGGAAAGGCTCGGGGAGCCCCTCTTTTGTAAAAAGATATTTGTATCTGATTTCATTAGAAAGATAACGAGGAGGAAGTTTAGGAGGAAGAAGAGTTCTTCGAGAGAGATTGAGAGAGATGAGACTCTGTTGTAGTCCAAATTGCACATATTGTAACCAATAATTCAGATTAATATAAAAGAACAAATTTCATTGTTTCTGAATTCCTACGTGGTGAATGTTTGTTTGTGAATGTCATTTTTTGTTTATATGAATCTATGTTGTAGATATGTTTGAATAGTTTTCATCTGTAGGATGAAGATAGGTTCCACTATCTGTTCGAGATTTTTTGAGTTGTTCTAGGCTCTTTAGGCTAAGTGCAAGGAGTGCACGACAAAGTGATAGAAACTCTATGAGCCAACGCAAGGATTGTGTATCTCATCTCTGCTTCGCGTTTAGAGGAGAAAGTGCTGGGAGGGAACACTAGAATAGTCTACAGACTCAGAGAGGAGCCTCAAGGTTACTAAATACTTTGGAGGAGACATTGTGTAGAGGAGGCACAAAGAGATAGGATTACTAAATACCCTGGAGAAAATTCTGCATAGAAGTAAGGATAGCACAAAGTTATTGAAGACTCTGTAGAGCTCTTCCAGGAGGGAATTGAGCAGGTGCAAGTGTGCAAAGGTTAACTCTATTTTGAGTTTTGAGAAGAGGAGTGTCAAGGATAAGACACTCATAGAGTTGCTGAATAATTTGCAAGCTCAGCAAGGAGTTCTTGATCAGAAGGTGCCAAGAGGGCACAAATATCACCTCGAGGATCAAAAGAGGTAGAGACCTTTGAGGTCTAATAAGTTGAAGCTCAAGGTGGAACATAGTTGTTGAACATTATGGAGGAATACCTGTGCAAGGAGTGCACCAGGCCAACACTCGGACGAAGTGTTGAAAGACAACCATCTGAAGGATAGTCAAGTGCAAGGAGTGTACAAAAGCGAAGAGACCAGGAGAAATAGTTCTTTCAACAGCGCAGGAAAAAGACAAGTCATTTGGACTTCCACAAGGAATATCAAAGGGGAAAGTCCATTTGAGTATTAAATAATTCAAGCTAAGGAGGGACAACATTTCCTAAAACCACAAAGTGCAGTAGGAGAGGTTACAGGAGCCATCAATTCTCGACGAGAGATAAAATCGAAACCATAAAAACTAATTCCAGGTAGAGAGGAGCGCATAGGGGAGGAAAATAGATCCCATCCATTGGATCTAAGCATGAGGTATGACATCCCTCAGATCTAAATGAAGTTTCACGAGGGATAACAATGGAAGTCCTTCAGACTTCGCACATTCGGAAATGTTGAAGCGCAAAGGAGCATAGATTCCTGAAGTCCTGAGGCCCGAACTACATCAGAACCTTAAATCGTCCAGAGGGACAGGTGGCGGAAGATCTGAGACTCTAGAGCGCAGGTACTCTAGTAGTTCTCAGACAAGGAGAGTGTGAAATCGTCGAATCTCCAAAGAGTAGAGTAGACCCTAGCCATCAATCTCTAGGAGACATGTGGCGTTAGATCAATGCTTTGCTAATTTGCTAATCGAGAGGAACATAGGTAAGAGGAGTGAAAGTTCCCAGAGGAAAATCGAGCGGAGAAGATCATGGATGTAGATCGAGACAGACACATGGCATCAGATTGGGAACTTCAGAGGGTCTCCACTCCAAATATTTGTGGAGTAATGTTTCAAAATTATATGAAGCACGAAATTACGACGAGTCATTGATTCAAGGAAGAGATGGGCATCGTTGATCCTTGCATCATTTATGTTCACAGTTCGGGGTTCGGAGAATTTGGTGACAACTGTAGTTGAAATGGTATAACCCTGGAATACGGAGCTCCCAGGAGAGTAAGCCCTGGGTCATATCCCAAGGTCACATCGAGAGAGGGACTAGTGGAAAGGAGATATCATGCGTTGGCATTGCGATTTGAACAATGCTAAGGAGAGGGCCCGTGGGTACCATATGACCTACACCTTAGGAGGAAGGAGGGCCTATGTAAAATCAACAAGAGCCTAAAGAGTTAATCTGACTACTTCATGTGAATGATACTTGACCAAGAGGTCAAGCAACCCTAAGGAGAGATGGTGAAAGGAGATACTCTGATACCATCAAATGGTATCAAAAAAAATATTTTTTCTTTAGTTTTTAGGCGAAGGAGATGTAGGATATAATTTGATAAAATCAAATGGTATCAGAAGTTAAATTTCTCCCGTGGACAACAGGTGAAGGAGGAAGAGTATTGATTCTCTGTGGGAAGGGTTGTTTCAAGTGTGTGACAACAAATTGAAACAACCAGGTGAGTTGTAGGAGAAGTTGGAGATGCTCTTAGTTGCAGAGGGAAGAACAGACTTTCCAGGAGGGAAGGTAGAGAGTGAAAATGGCTACTGAAGTCCATGGGTGTGGTCAAGGAAAGGGCCGCCAAGAGAAAAGTAAAGTATAAATTGATAAGGAATTCATTGAGATAATATCTAGAATTGAACAACTAGCATTGAAGATGCGGCAGGAGGCAAAGGTACACTAGACATATGAAAGGAATTTGAAGAGGAAAGTGAGGTGGCATGTCCAGAAGTTGTTGGCCCGAAGCAAATAACAAGAGTTGAGGAGGAGGCTGAGGCATGCTAAAAACCTCAGTGACACAGAACAAGATATGGTTTACATCTATGAACGACAAGTTGGGAGGACCCTCAATGATGAGGAAGAGAGATCGACTGAGGATATCATATACTTCCAGAAGAGAAGTGAATGAAATTTAAATTTCCAGGTGGGAAATGAGACGAGATTAGTTGATCTCATAGACTGTTAGGAGGGCAGAAGAGAAATCCCATATTTCTAGGTGGGAAAGCGAGAAGCGAGGAGACCATATGAAAGTCTCATGAACTCAGTTGAGAGTTTGGATCAGCAAGGAGTGATGACAAAGGAGGATCAAAGGAGTATTATAATCATTGGGGGAATTGAGGTATTCCTGCCACATAGCCTAGTTGAGGCTAGAGCATGTGTTGAAGATGAAACATCAAAAGAAAGATAGGCAGCAGAGATTGTCAATGAGGAGGAGGAGAAGGCTCAGACACTGATGTGTGCCCTGACATAAAGAGAAGAGAATTCAATATTTTCACTCAAAATTTTCAGCTAGCAAGATTGAATAGGAGATGATTGTAGTACTATAGTCTACAAAAGAAGAGGAAGCATACAACATAGACTTTGTTTATCTGTATGAAGAATTGGAAGCCATGGAGAGAAGGGTGATAGTGAAAATATTCCAGCTCCAATAGATCAGGTTGGAGATAGATGGAGGATAATACTAGCCTGGGAAGCAGCTAGAGGAAGTTGGATTTGAACCAACACAAGAGGAGCTGACAAAAGATAATCAGTCAGAGGAGAAAGTTGAGTAGCAGCTTCGTGGTGAGACTGGAGAATTGGAGTCTGCAGGGAAGTGGCAAGATAATGCCACAGAAGAAGAAAACAACGTGGGGGATCAAAATGATCTACCCTTTGATATGTGTGAGGAGGACAAGTTGTAGCCAAGAAGACTCCATAAGGATTGCCAACCAACAGAGAAGTTAGAAAGGGTGATAGAGGAGATAAGGAAGGTTATGGAAAGCTCAATAGAAGAAGCTGTCATCGGGGAGAAGCTAAGTAGAGGAGAGCCTTCCATAGAAGTAGGGAAGAAAAAGAAGCAATAGAAATAACAAAGCAAAGGAGGAAGAGAACAACTCCAAGGGAGAGTTTGGGATCCACGGGGATTTCAACACTAGGGAAAAGGAGCTCATGAGTAGGAGCTCATGATTTTCCTAGCAGTGGAGTATGATGCAAGAGCATCGCTCCACCTCACAAATGGGCCAACATTCCATCACATCAAAGTGCATTCAAGGAGGGGAGAGGCGTTGACCCTCTAATTTTTCTCTCATTTTCAAATTTTAAAATGTAATTAAATGAAATTAAATTTCATAAGCATGGAAGAGACAAATCGATGCTTTTGTGCAGTCAGGAGATGATGTCGCCTTTAATGGCTAACACAATGATGAGATCTAGATATGATTTGTACTAGATATCCATTAAATGAAATTCAATGTAATCAATGAGAGTTAGGTAGATTGGAGGGAAAGGCTCGAGGAGCCCTTATTTTGTAAAAATATATTTGTATCTGATTTCATTAGGAAGATAATGAGGAGGAAGATTAGGAGGAAGAAGAGTTCTTCAAGAGAGCTTGAGAGAGACGAGACTCTATTGTAGTCCAACCTGCACATATTGTAACCAAGCATTCAGATTAATAAAAAAGAATAGATTTCATTGTTTTTGAATTCCTGTGTGGTGAATGTTTGTTTGTGAATGTCATTTCATGTTTATATGAATGTATGTTGTATATATGTATGAATAGTTTCCATCTGCAGGATGAATATAGGTTCCACTATCTATTCGAGAGCTGTTGAGTTGTTTTGGGTTCTTTAGGCTAAGTGCAAGGAGTGCACGACAAAATGCTAAAAACTCTATGAGACAACGCAATGAGTCCGTATCTGGACTCTGCTTTGAGTTTAGAGGAGAACATGCCAGGCAGGCACACCAGAATAGTCTACAAACTCGGAGAGGAGCCTCAAGGTTACTGAATACCTTGGAGGAGAGATTGCACAGAGGAGGCACAAAAATACAATATTATTGAAAACCCTAGAGAAACGTCTGCGCAGGATTAAGCGTTGATTTTTTTTATTGAAGACTTTGTAGAGATATTCTAGGAGGGTATTGAGCAAGTGCAAGTGTGCACAGGTGAACCCTATTTTGATTTCTGAGAAGAGGATTTTCAAGGAGAAGACACTCAAAGAGTTCTTGAATACTCTGCAAGAAAATAAAGGAGTTCTTGAGCAGAAGGTGCTAAGAGGGAACAGATATCCCCTTGAGGAACAGAAGGAGAAAATACCTTTGAGGTCCGAGTAGTTGAATCTCAAGGTGGAATAGAGTTGTTGAAAATTATGGAGAAATACCTTTGCAAGGAGTGCACCAAGCCAACACTCGGACAAAGTTTTGAAACACATCGATTTGAAGGCCACTCAAGTGCAAGGAATGCATAGAAGAAAACTTGTTCCAAGACCCAATATCAAGAGAAATACTGCTTTCAACAACACAGGAAGAAGACAAGTCATTTGGACTTTCAAAGGGAGGATCAAAGGGGAGATCCCATTTGAGTATTAAAGCATTCAAGCTCACGAGTGATAGTGTTTCCTAAAAGCACAAAGTGCAGTAGGAGAAGCTACAGGAGCCATCAATTCTCGACGGGAGAGAAAATATGGATCGTCAGATCTAAGTCTAGGCAAGGAGGAGCACGCAGGGGAGGAAAATAGATCCCAACAGTTGGATCTGAGTGCAAGGTCTAACAACTGTCATATCTAAAGGAAGTTGCACGAGGGATAACAGTGGAAGTCTTTCAGACTTCACACATTTAGGAATTTTGAAGTGGAAAGGAGAAGATATTACTAAAGTCATGAGGCTCAAACTACATCAGAACTGTCCATCATTCGGAGGGACAGGTGGCAGAATATCTGAGACTCCAGAGCGGAGTTACTCTGGGAGTTCTCAAACAAGCATAGTGTGAAATCATCGAAGCTCCGAAGAGCGAAGTAGACCCTAGCCTTTGATCGCCAGGAGACATGTGGAATTAGATCAATGCTTCACTGATTCACTAATCAGGAGGAACACATATAAGAGGAGTGAAAGTTCCTAAAGTCTGATCTAGCAGAGAGGATCGTGGTCATAGATCGATACAAACATGTGATGTCATATTTTGAACTTCAGAGGTTCTCCACTCTGATGGTTTGTGGAGATTTTTTTCAGAATTACCCAAAGAGTTGGAGGGTGAAATTATAGTGGGTCATTGATTCAAGGAAGTGATAGGTACCCGATCCTTGCACCAATTATGTTCGTAGCTTGGTGTTTAGAGAATTCGGTGATGGTTGCAGTTGAAATGGCCAAAGCTCAGAATCCAGAGCACCCAAGAGATTAAGCCCTGGGTCATATCCCTAGGTATTATGGAGAGAGGGACTATGGGAAGGAAGCTAGTGTCCATTGGCATTTATATTTGAGCAGTGCTAAGGATAGGGCTCGCGGGTACCATACGACCTGTTCCTTAGGAGGAAGGAGGGGTTGTGTAAACTCAGAAAGAGCCCAAAGAGTCGATCCGACTCCTTGATGTAAATGATCCTTGACCGGGAGGTCGAGCAAACCCAAGGAGATAAGGGGGTGTCTGCATCACAAACTTCAAGACCTAAGAAATAATGCATCGGGCCTAGGTTTTGCATCTCAAATTCTGCAACGATCTTCCTTTTGCAATCTATGATGAGATTTTCTTCTCCTGTCAAGAATAATTCATCTACATATAGTATAAATACAATTGGCTCATGATTCATAACCTTGAAGAAAAGATTAGAATCAAATTTAATCTTGGTAAATCCCAATCTTGTCAGAAAACTATCAATCCTGACATACCAAGATCTTGTAGTTTACTTCAACTTGCAGACAATTTTCTTCCCATACTGTACATTGAAACCAATTTTTCAGATCACATTGTACCAACTTGATACACTTTATTAGATGCAACTTAATATGCACAATCATATTCTAGATTTATGTTCTTTTGAAAAGCACTATCTGTCTCACTAACTGAGAGTATTTCCTCTGCTCTTTCTGCAATTTCTCCTCTAGGACCGAGACTCTACATCTGCAGTTTATTTGAAGCTGAGAATCATTGCGGATGCTGAAATTTGAGAGTAGTTCCTCTATTCTATCATGGAAACAACTTCATATGAAACTAAGAGTGGCTCAATAACTGATACTAAAGGTATATTTTCTTCTTTCATGGATGTAACTCAATCTCAAGTACAATGAATCCTCCCCCTAAATCTCATACTATATCAAAATCATGATTTTTTTGGTTGTGTTCATGAATACTGAAACTATTTCTTTGATTACTGGAGCAAGTGTCTCATCATATTCTTCTCCCTCTTCCTGGGAGAATCCTCTAGAAACAAATCAGGTTTTCTACGGCTTTATATTGTTATCTGCAACATGCTTGAGCTATTAGATCAATCATGGAAGTCACCATTGACTTCCTTTCTAGTCTTAAGGAAAAATGCATATCCGAGTCCTTCTAACTAGCTTCCTTCTCTATTACTGAAAAAGGGGAATGTTCCCAAGATATTTCATGTCTCCTAGAGATATCGAAACCTATGATCTAGTCTTCTTAACTCATGGCATTATTCTTACATACTCTTCATCCGATCCTTTGTGAGATCAGGCTTACTCTGAGTCTACAAAAACTTCATAGTCTCCGCAGGATATACTTGGTGTTGAATAACAAGTATTAATATGAAAAGTTGAGTCAAGCTCCAAACGAATTCTACTTCATGTCAAGGTGGATCCATTATCCATTGACCAATTCTAATGTGCAGTCATTTTTGGATACTTCTACTCATTACAGTTAATCGTCATATGAGATACTTTGTATCTCAAAATTAGCTTCTTCTTCATATTCTTTGGTACATGTATGTATACAGTCATGTATATGACATGAATAGTCTCCTTCATGTCTTATCTAATATGTTGTCTCTTGCAATCGTCACTATATCTCCCTCAGGGTTATCATCTATGACCTTCCGAAAAAAAAGATAATAAGGGAGAAACAATAGACAATAATAACGTTGTTTATAATAATAATAAAATAGTAGCAAGAACAATCGTCAGAGTAGCTCCTTTAGATATATCACTTGTGACCTTCTTGAAACAAAAAAGTAAGAAATACAATAATAGGAAATGAGAACAACATTCTTCTAGTGTTGTGTTCAATCATTCCTCCATGGTATCCTGGAAACAAAACAAGAAGTTTCACTTGGAGGAGATGGTAGTTATATCTGGTAATTGATTGCAATAATCATTTATCTTGATAATGATCACATGCTACCAAGTATAAAACTTTTCAAATATTGTTATCACAACTATAGTGTCTACTTGTAAGTTATCAAACTTGACAGAGGAAAATTTGAATCTTATCAACTTAATCAATCAAACCTGGAACCTTGGGTCAATGTCCTCAAGAATGAGTGTTTTTGATTTTCTTCTGAGTCTCCTTCACTCAATATGATAAGTATTTTATTCAACCCGTACTCTGTACTAAGACATTATGCTATCTTGAAAAAAAATTGAGTTAGGGAATAAACTCTATAATCTCAAATTTAATCAATCTAATACTTTGAATTTAATTTTGACCACTGGTTAGTATGATAAGTTCAAAAAATGTAACGTGGATATTTATAAGATCACAATAATGTCATAACAAGTAGAGGCATATCAAGGTAATCAAACCTGGGGTTCATAGTTCCTCTAAATGTGTCAGATCTGACATCCTTTTGGATATATGATTGCTGCTAAGACAAAATATCTTGCAAGTACCCTTTAAAGTAATGATACACTTTAAACATATGTAAGTACATACCTCTGACAACATCTGCAGGTAGTGGCACCATCCGACAATTGCGACAAGCATTAACAAACTTTTAAAACTTCAAAGGTGCTTCAACTTGTAACTTAAATTTAGCTAAATATTTTCTAGGGTAAGTTGCACTAGGAAAATAAAATCAGTCTCAGCACTTCACAAAAAATTTCACTGCAACTGGCGTGAAGGAACTAGCACTGCTACTTAGGGTTTTATGAGGAAACCCTAATTTTTCAAACTTCAAATTTTGGAATTCTGATCCAAGGACTAGATGCACAGGGCTGAGGCGAGTTTATTGGAGTTGATTGTTTCATAAAATTCCAAGTTTTACCCCTTGAAACATGACCTGTACACTTTTGGACTCGTACTGGTTCTCATTTTCTAGTACCAACAAAAACTAGGGTTTGACTTTTTGGAGAGTCTAGCCATGAAAAGGTGCACTAAAGCTGCCAAAGGATGTGGTAGGGTAGGAAAAAATTCCCTAGATGGTTTTTGGTCAAAAATTCTTCTTCAGTAAAAATCCCTATTTTCCATGTATGACAATAGTGACGTTTTTAGATACCGAGGGAAAGGTTCTTTATTCATTCAAGATTTGATACCATGTTAATTTATAGTGATGTTATTAGGCTATTTCCAATTTACTAGAGCATTCAATGCATTTCCAAAACAACATCATAAAGAGGATCACTGAAAGAAACAAAATCATAAGGTACAAGACATTTAATCCTAGGAAATCCTCATGGCGGAGAAAACCCAACAAAAAATTCCCCAATGATAGATTTCCAATACAATGCCAAGAATAAGACCAAAACACCAAGCATAAACTAGGACTGAGCATGTGCCTCTCTTCTCATTCCTCCTCCAACTGCAACTACCTCCAAAATATGTGCACTTGTTTAGTGAGTGAATTAATGAATAAGGGAGGCACCATCCTCACTTATAAATACTAGTTGAGGAAGCATTGGGGTTAGGTCTCTTCACTTAGTAGGGACGACTTCTTCCAAGAGCGGTTAAAACCACTTTATAAACCCTAGGGGCCGACTTTACAAATACCACCATATAAATATTGTTTGACCAATCCACAAAAGGGGTTTTGGTCTTATACAAGACCCGACATGATCAATCCACAAAATGAGATTTTATCTACAAGATAATAACTCAAATATAATTAGAATATTCTTCAAAGTTACAATATTTCAACACAATATAAGTTTGAGGGGTTATCCCAATTAAGCACTATAACATTGAATTTATTATTAACAAATATTAGTGATAAAAAAATAATGATAATCAAAACAAATGTATGCATTAAGGAGAGGGTATAAATTTACGGGTACTCCTACCCATCAAATCTTAACACCTTAACACCTTGATATAACACCTTGAACACAATTTCAATTTTGAAAATCACCAAATAAGAGGTTACAACTTCTTTCTATGCCTCAATTCAACATAGATCCAATCATTGTACAAAAACAATCCACCAAACACTAAGTACTATGCATGCAATGAAAAATGAAAAAGAAAAAAAGTAGTTATGAATGGTTGTTGTAAAAATAATAATAAAAATTATGGATTACAAAATTTTAAATAAGTATCGTTATTAATATAATGAAATAATAAATATTGTTGAATTATTTTGTATTTTCTTTTTAAAACAACAACTACTAAGTTTTTCTAAAATGAAATAAAATAGAGATTGTGAGGTTGGTCACACCCATGTTTATTATTATTATCAATATTTAGGAAGACATTAAAAACACAGGTGGAAAGGTATTTAAATGTGGATTCTCAAAATACAAATATAATGAGAAAATAAGTGTGCAAGAAGGTGTTTTCTAGCTTGGGTCAAACGAAGAAAATTTCCATCACTGCAATTGCAATTTAATATTAATGAGACTTACCTATATGTATAGTTGCATTTAGATTTTGGGCAGTGTTTCTGAATCCTTGATCTTTTTTCTCCACTCAACCTTTACTTTTCAAACTGCAAGATGTGATATGATCCAATTTCCAAAGAATCTTTGTGACTTGTAAGTTGTAATTTTTTTTATTTTTCTGTTAAATTGAAGATTTCAAAAATTAAGTGAACATCTTTGATGATGTGTAAATGTTGAAATTTCTAGTATTTGAACATTAAAATGGAAAAAACAGGTAAATACATTTATTTTTTTAAATAATAATAAATAAAAATTAATATATCGTATAAATTAGTCATATATGAGTAATAAATAAAGTTAATTAATGAGTGTGGTGTGTTATCGAACATTTTTATCAAAGAGTTAAAATTGACTTAGTCATGTTTTGTCATCAACAACTTAATATTCTAGTGTCTTAGATATATAAAAAAAAACTTCAACACATATGATAAAGTACCAACTATAGCATTTGAAGTAACAAGTTATGAAAGAATAACAACCTATTCTATCGTATGAAAAAATAAAAACCTATTCTATCAACAATAGATATCCACCTAAGTTAAAAATAAAAACCTATTCTATCAACAATAGATATCCACCTAAGTTAAAAATAGATAAAAGAAATTTGAAAGAATTCTATGGAGTATTTATATGATTAAATTAATTTTGAAGGATAGAAAAAAAGAATTATATGTCTAGATTCTTCAACATTTACTATCAACTTGGATAAGTAAATTTTTGAGACACAAGCACAATATGTGAAAAGCTAGTCTTAAAAATGTAGAAATTTCGATACAAATTAATGTATTCTTGCGATTCTCCTGATCTAACAATTACCACAACTTGTTAAATACATAATCACTTCTACTATTATTGCGGAAGTAATTTAAACCACGATCTCAACCACAATGCACAAAGTGAAATATCAATAACACATAACACAATAAGTTTTACCGGGCAAGCGTAAAGCTAAAAACCCCACTATCATATATTATGTATATCATGAATCATGAAACAATCTCATACAAAGCTCTAATCCAAGAGCTCTCAGTACCATACAATCGTCTCACTCACCTCCTCTGCACAAACTCTGCAATCCGAATTCTCACAATAAATCGAATGAATCGTTTGCACATGCTCATAAGCATATCCAATGCATGTGTGAACAACTCACAACAGATAGCCAACTGTCCCTTTCACCTGTTATCTCAACTGGTGTCCATTGGAATGACATGCATGTAGTTAATCGTGGCAAGTCTTGAGTTGCATGCAAGTTTAACTCATTGTGAATTAATGAATAATTAATTCACTGAAATCGCACTAATACAACCAAGATTAACTCACTTAACTACACTTACGATTCTGTTACAATTCCAAATCACTCAGTTATGAATGAGATAATAGATTAATATTTATTGTCTAATTTAATTAAGGGAAAACTAAATTAGACACATGTTTCTTGTTGACTTTTCAACA
>ML785203.1:109761-150620 GCA_009831015.1 Picea engelmannii | reverse complement strand
AAGCGTAAAGCTAAAAACCCCACTATCATATATTATGTATATCATGAATCATGAAACAATCTCATACAAAGCTCTAATCCAAGAGCTCTCAGTACCATACAATCGTCTCACTCACCTCCTCTGCACAAACTCTGCAATCCGAATTCTCACAATAAATCGAATGAATCGTTTGCACATGCTCATAAGCATATCCAATGCATGTGTGAACAACTCACAACAGATAGCCAACTGTCCCTTTCACCTGTTATCTCAACTGGTGTCCATTGGAATGACATGCATGTAGTTAATCGTGGCAAGTCTTGAGTTGCATGCGAGTTTAACTAATTGTGAATTAATGAATAATTAATTCACTGAACTCGCACTAATACAACTAAGCTTAACTCACTTAACTACACTTACGATTCTGTTACAATTCGAAATCACTGAGTTATGAATGAGATAATAGATTAATATTTATTGTCTAATTTAATTAAGGGAAAACTAAATTAGACACATGTTTCTTGTTGACTTTTCAACAAAAAATGCGTAAGGATTCTATATAAAAATCAAATAGTAAAATGCCAAACTCAGAGACAAAAAAATATTTCCTATGTTCTGTCTAACTTAGACTTGATCATCAAATGGTAGAGAATCATATTGCAAGAAGTCACTATGCGTGTTTTCTTACAAACCCTCTTGTCTTGGACAACTAGGTTTTGAAACATAAAGGAATATTTCTCAATATGAGTGACATGTTGGCTCGAGGTCAACTTGATCTTACTCAACACTGAAATGAAAAATGAAATGTGCAGATAAGGAAAATTTTTAATCTTTGAGCATATGTTGTGATAATTTTTAATCTAAAATTATGTTGTGATAATTTTTAATCTAAAATTATGTATTTATATGAAATTATAATAAATATAATTTGACAAAAAAAACTAAGAGGAAGTACTTCCAACACACTTCTTAAAGATAAAGACAACACATACTAGGGGGGCTCGTAGATATGTTGTTAATTAAACTCAGAACGTGTAGAAAACTTGAACCCATAAGATAACTAAGAAATTCATTATATTGAATTCAATGAAAATATCAATAATTACAATATGTTTTTAGGTTCATAACAACATTCTCACTAACTTCCCTATACTTTGTTTCTCATTTTTTTATAAATATTACAAGAAAATCGAGTGTTCCTCAGTACACTTTGTTTTCAAGAACGAATTACAGGAAAATAGTTTAGATCTCCATTATAGAATTTGACATAGATTTTCCTTGATCTTATGATAATATGATCCTAGCTACGTACTTTTAGCATTGAATTCCCAATTCCGTGAATGAGCTGGCGGATTTGCAAATAGTTCTGCGAATTTCTTGTAATAACTTTGTACCAGATTTGGATATCATTGACCTTCGAGTGTTGAATGACATGGGGATGAAAAGGTAGATAAATCACCATCTCTTGGTATTGTTGAAGAGAGAACAAAAATATGCCAACCTATAATTCTTGTAATCACTCATGAGAGTAAATTTAAGTTATAATGGGATTATAGGTAATTTATATAAAGAAGTAGTTATTAACATTATTTACAAAAATAAAAACAAGATTTAATCTCAATTAACAACTTATTACCTTATTTACACTAGTTATTCCATTAGTTAGGAAGTCAAATATCACATCCAACATCTCCCTAAGAAAGATGATATAGCATGTCCTCATGCATATTATTTTCAAGTAATTATTGATTCAAAAATCCAAAAATGTGTTTATTGAGTTCTTCAACTGTCCTCTCGCTCTGAAAAGATTTATTGTTTAAGTTCCCCTACTTTTAATCTTTTTCTTCTTTATCTTATCAGATAACCTTTTATTTTGCTAGATGATTTTTAAATTTTGGGCATACCATTTCCTTGCATTCTTCTTAAGAGCCCTATATTTATTCTTGGGTTCATCCTACGTTCCCATTCGCTGAGCATAATTTTCTTTTACCTTACCATTTTCTTCCTCAACTACCCTATCCAAAGTTTCTATTTCTTGTATGGTTGTCTTTCATGTGGTTATCCTCTTCCTAATTTTTTTTTAATTTGGGAGTAAGTTCATCAACTATGGTCTCTATACGAAAATATCTTCATTTACATCGGGAATAACATGTTCAAGCATTTCTTCTTATAATGGTATATGTTCCAAAGTATGTGTTGCATCAAACATATGTTCATCCTCATATTTTATTTCACAAACTTTCTTCCTATTGCAACCAATATATGTTTGGATGTTGATCCCCTCACCATTTTTACTATTTTGGGTGGAGTCTCTTCATCAGTGGAATCATAGTCCACTTCTATAATTTCAATTTATCAATAGAAATATTTTCGGAAATTTGTGTCTCCTTCCTATTATTTTTCTGATTGTTCTTGGTTTCTCTAACTTTATATTTATCAGAAGTATGAGAATCCATCCCGAATCATTTTTTTTCATTGTACTTTAGGTTGTTTAGGTTGTTGTAAACACTCATTTTTATTCTTCTGTTTATCTTTCTTTGTTGTAATAAATGATTTAGGATTTATAGGAATTGGTTCCTCTTTTTCAAAATCTTAATTAAAAAACTCTGCTTCTTGAACTTGGTTTCTTGAAATAAATTCATCCAATGTTTGATTTAAATTTTCTAACCTATCCAACACAATTAACTTAATTGGTGCATGGTAATAAACAAATATTTCCTTATGTGGTGGATTTTTTTGGCACATTGGTTCCCATATTCATGAGACTCTTCAGCAAATAATAAACCATGTTGTAATGTACTTAAAAATATCCATACAAAACAAGTTTTGTTTAATTCTTATTCATATTCACTTGTTCCTAAAGTGAACCAAAGAATAACAAACTATTGTATAGGAACTACAAATTTTCTTAAGGTATCCTTAAGCATTTCCACCGTATTCATTCTAAATATAATTTCTTTGTTATTTACCTTATAATTTTGTTTCACCATATAAGGTTTCATATCCAACAACTACTTAACCTAGGAAATACTATTCCTTGAATAAGGTCACAATGCGTGTTTTAATTTACACTTCAACATTGCAATGAGGGAATTTGAAGAAATATTGAGTGCGCTTAAATCAAGGTCACAATGAGTGTTTTAATTTACACTTCAACATTGAAATGAGGGAATTTGAAAAAATATTGAGTGCGCTTAGGTCAAACCGAGTCTTGTATGCAATAAGTTGTTACCAAGGTTTTGGATTACACTAAGGTCATGGACAAAAGAAACATAGTGGATTAAACTGAAGTCATTTTTCAACTTACTCTCAAATTTGACTTCGAAATGACAATAACGTTACCAGATCGTGACATACAATTGCTTACCTTGAAGCCATGATTCCAATTACCCTAACATATGGTTTCGACGTGCATTAACTTTATCCCATTTGTGACCTATGAATTTTGATGTGCATTAACTTTGGCCAGTTTGAGACCTTACCTGTCTTGGTTTAGCCTTAACTCTTTTCCTTATGGAACACTTAGTTTGTTGGTCTTCAACTATGAGTTTACCATGGCACACTTGGTCAGATGTGTTCGTACTAAGATTGTCTTAGTCCTATTACTATCGAAATTATTATATCAATTCTAGTGTTTTTTACCTTCAAAAACCATCAATAGGTTTTTCATTACCTTAACTGATTCTCACTTAAGTGATTAACAAAAATTAAAATATTAACACCAAATAAATGAAGCTCAACCGTTTATTTGTTAATCAATAATAAAATTTAATATATTCTTTTAAGGATTTTTTTCATCTTATCAACCTTTGTTATCAACCTTTGAGTGTTGATCAGCCACAATTATGTGGCTGTGCTAGTCCTATTACTATCAAAATTAATATATCAATTCTAGTGTTTTTTACCCTCAAAAACCACCAATAGGTTTTTCATTACCCTATTTTCTTTCCACGGCCCGAGCGTTACGTTGGATCCTTCCTATGAGAGGTTCGTTAGCTATGAAATTGTAAATTCTAAGGTTCTTAACCCTTTTAGAACCTAGAACTCGTAAATTAGTTTATACTCCCTTCACAGAGTGATGGAGAAATTACCATTTTAGTCTTGTGTTAGAACATTTTATTCTTTCAAGGAAGACGATGAAGGAGGTAAATGGACAGAGTTGGCCTTTGACGACCTTGTGGGTTCCTCTGGTTAACATTCAAGGAACGACCAACGAGACGTAAGAATAAAACTTAACCAGTTCTTCATTTAAATACAATAATTTAATGAATGTATTGATGAGCAAGTCGGCTCTTTCTGTCTCATAGTAATAGTTAACTTCCTTGTTAACTCTTGCAACTATTTTGTTTTGGATAAGTCACATTTTACTTCTACAGAGGAGTGGAGGGACCATTTCAGTACCACTTGTCTTACAAATATAGTCAATGGATACATTGACATTATTCTTCTGTTGAATGCATTGTTGGACTGTCAATGGCCTATGGCCTCTGGCCTGGATCAAACCTAAACGTTAGTTCTGCGTCTGTTATTTTATATTTCCAACGACTTGTATTATAGGTTCTCCCTCTTAACATATGGACTTTCATATTACCTCTTTTTTATTATCTCTGTGAAAAAATCACTCTTTTATTTTGTGGAGTGCAGGCTCTAAAAACGTAAGGGTTATTCCTTACTTAACTCGTCGGAATATCTATAGTTGTTTCCCGTTCATTTCTTAGTTATCTATGCCTAAATTGTAGTCTATCTCTTGAACGTTTGTATGTCCTTGCGATTTAATAAGGGTCTCCATGCTTGGCGATATCAAATCTATTAACCTCCACATATTCGAATCTGATCCTTCTGAATTATCACTCCCATTGTCTATTTATACAATGGGCTTTTGTTTAAATAGTAGTTATAATTTTCACCATTAATCCGAGTGGATATAAAATCACAGATGTTAATGGTTTCCATAACATGCATTGTATGTTAGGATTTTCCTTGTATATTGCCGGTACTCATTTTACTTGTCATTATGAAATTATTCATATAATACTGGGGAATAATTTCTGGTATTATATTATACAAACCTTGTGTCTCGGATATCCACTTCCCATGCCCCTTTATTGACTAATTTTTTCATACAGTTAGTTTAATTCCTACATTATAGTAAGTTTGTTTCCGTCGGAATTATATTATACCAGTTTAGAAATCGATTGTTTAATCAGTAATGGACTTAATGTATAAATATACATCTCTGGTGTTTTCCACTATCATATGATTCATATGTAATTTAATTTGTATCTATGTATATACAGAATTATACATTAATTCAATTTATGTCAATTATACATTGAAAAACGAAGAGGCATAGACGGAAAGGTAATCTGGTTCCATATTAGCTCCGTTCTTTGAAAAAAACTATGACATCGTCCTCTGGTTTATATCATTTAATTGATGGTAATCTCGATAATGTTTTAAATAAAACTGGGCTATTTTTCTTCATAAAATATATGTGGATCTCTGGATTTGTACCATAAAGTCTATATTCTGTAATTTGCAATGTATCTAAAGATAATTAACTGAAGCAGATTATAAAATACTTATGTAGATACATTATACAATTTTCAATGTATTTATAACAGTAGTAGTAGCAATAATTTGTGATTCATGTCAAACTTATCCATATATATATATATATATATATATATATATATATATATATATATTACTATTCAACCATATGAGTTCTTTACTTTACTGTTTTCCATTATAGTTTATTTAAAGGAAAACATTCAAACAACTTTCTAAATGATCATACTGAATAATACTTCATAGTCTCACTAACAACATTAATCCTTTCCATTAAATAACCGAAAAAAGGAAATAAACACCTAGGAAAATAGAAGGAGCAACCAAGTTCCACCTAGCCTCAGAATGGATCATCCAAAATAACTTGATCAAATCACCTCCAAAATAACTTGATCAAATCACCCCAAAGCATGATCATGATTCCATAAGAGAGAAATGAGCCTCTAGTTCCAGCACAACCTTTGCATCTTCAACAGTTTTATAACACTTCAGTGCTCACACAACAACTTCTTTTTGTTTGGTTTTTAATCACTAATGAAAATTTACTACTGAAACCTTCTACCCATGTGCTAAGCAGTGTCATGCCTCCTCACACATGCATATATATATCATTTTTTTCCAAGTCTTAGTATTTTCCAAGCTCTTTCCCTCCTTGGGAATTTTTGTAGCTTTGGAAATCCCTTATTTTCAGTGTGTCAATCATAAAAAATGATCTATATGTCCTTTCATTTCTAGGTTTAGCTTCATCTTTTTCCCTAGTCATGGATTCATAATCATCTCTTTTAACCTCGTTGTTCCTTTTGTTCCCCCTTTATTAATTAAATAAAAAATATTGTCTCTTACATTTGTTCAATAATTAAGGACACTTGCTATCTTAAACAATAATTGAATTAATAACAACAACTTTTTCCTTCAAATCCTAATTTCAAATTTTTCCACTTAAGAAATTATTAACATGCCAAATACTTTATTTGAGGCGTATTACATACTCTCCCCCTTGGACTTAACACCGTCCTCTGTTTTAAAGGATTATTATTTCTTTGTCATCCTTGGAATAGAGTTGGATATGTATTCCTCATGACATCCACCAACTCACAAGTAGCTTCTTTGGTACTAAAGTTATTCCACCACACTTTTACTCGTACGATGACCCAGTTCCGCAACATTATTTCTTTCTTGTCCACAATGTGAAAAGGTTCCATTTGTAACTCGCCTTATGGTTCCGCCTGTAACAAATTCCAAATCAATTACATGAGTAGGGTAATGAGAATACTTCTTTAACAACTAAATATGAAAAATATTATGAAATTTTAAATTTGTTGGTAGTGCTAGCTGATATGCTACTAGGCCGATGTGAGCTAGCACATTTTTGTACATCTTCCAATTTTTAGCGAACTCTTTCTTTCCTTAGCCTGGAGATAAACATGATATCCAATATTAAATTATTTATGTACTCTGTTCTAACTCTTTTTTCAGTCCTACACCACCTTTAAAAAAATTTAATTCGTTTTAACCATGGATTCCATTTCCTATAACATATCTGGTCCAACCATGATCCTATCTACTGGATCATCCCAACTAATAAGAGTCCTACATTTCCTTCGATAAAGGATTTCAAATTGATTCGTTTTGGCTAAGGCTTAATAACTGTTATTGTAGGTGAATTCTACTAAAGGTAAGTAGTCTTCATATTTTGTTAGTTTATCCATCACGTACAATTTCAGCATGTCTTCAATAATCTAATTAGTATGTTTGGTATGTCCATCTATTTCCTAATGGTAACTTGTACTAAATTTCAACTGAGTTTCAAGACATGCAAACAATGCCTTCCAAAATCTTGAAGTAAACTTAACATCCCCATTAGAAATTACTTTCTTTGGTATTCTATGTAATTTGAAATTTTCTTTCATAATTTTTTTTTCAATATGAACAACTTTGCAGGTAGACCTTATAGGTATAAAATGTGTAGATTTACTTAATTTATCTAGTACTACGATAATTGAGTCATGTTGTTTTTTATTTTTTGGCAAACCCGTGATAAAATCCATTGATATTACTTTCCATTTCCATGTTGGTATAGGGAAAGGTTGCAATAAACCTGCTAGATGTTGATGTTCCTCATTTACCTCTTGAAATTCTAAAAAATTTGCCAAGTAAGCAGCTATATCAGTTTTCATATTAGGCCAATAAAACTATTTTTTTAGTATTGAAATCATTTGTTGATATCTAGGATGGAATGACTAAGGATTTTTGTGGATTTCATTAAGGCTTAACAATTTTAACTCCATCACATTTGGTATGTACATCATGTTTTTAAAGTTCAGAACTCCCTCTTGGTCGATTTTGAAATATATATTGTTTGTTTCCTCTACACCTTTCAACAATTTTTCCTTTATTTTTACATATTCATTGTCTATTTTACCTATAGATCTGATTTTTGTCTTTGAGATCATTGTCAAATTTACTCACAATTATTTCATAAATACCACATGTCCTTCTACTAAGTGCATCCAAAAATTTATTTTCCTTACCCTTAATGTGTTTGATTTCAAAATCAAATTCACTTAAAAATGCAATCCACCTTGCACATCATGCATTTAATCCTTGTTGATTAAACAAATACTTTACACCACTATTGTTTGTTAAAATTAGAAATTTCCTTCCTATTAAGTAGTGATTCCATATTTTTAATGCATGAATAAGAGAAGATAACTCCACTTCACAAGTCACATAGTTTCATTTGTGATCCTTTAACTTCCTTGATTCATTAGAAATCATGTATCCTTCTTGTGATAAAAATCTTCCTAAACCTTCCTTGCTAGAATCTATGCATACAATGAAGTATCTATAAGGGTCGACAACGTTAAGAATTGATGTAGTAGTTAATCATTTTTTTAACTCATTGAAACTTTCATGGCATTCTTTCGCCCAAATAAACTTTACCCCCTTTTTTCTATAAGGATGTAATAGAAAAAACGATTTTAGAAAAAAAATTCAATGAACCTTATGTAATAACCTATTATCCCTGTGAACGATCATATCTCTACTACATTTGTGAGTCTAGGACATTCTAAAATTTCCTTTATCTTTTCTTGATCCACTATATCCCATCCTAGGAAATAATATGTCTCAATTATTGTATATTTTTATGCTAAACGTCGCACTTGCTAAAATTTACATAAAGTTGATGTGCACGTAATGTTTGTAGTATTATTATTATATGTTCTTCATGTTCTTCTTTTGTTTTTGAGTAAATCATAATATCATCGATAAATATCAAAACAAACTTATCTAAATACTCACCAAATATCTTGTTCATTAAGCACATGAAAGTTGTTGGTGCGTTTGTGAGTCCAAATGAAATTACCACAAATTAATAGTGTCCATATCTTGTTCAAAAAGTTTTTTTTGTTAATGTCCTCATTCTTAATTATGTTTTGATGATAACTAGATCTTAGTACAATTTTAGAAAATACTTTCTCCCCTCCCACTTGATCAAACAAATCATTAATTCTCGGCAAGGGATACTTATTTTTATTGTCATTTTATTTAGTAGTTGATAATCAATGCATAAATGAAATGTCTTGTCCTTCTCTTTAACAAATAAAACTGTTTCTCACCATGGTGATACACTGGGTCTAATGTATCCTTTATCCAAAAATTCATGTTTCTATATTTCAAGTTATGTTAACAACAAAATGCCATCCCGTATGGCGCTTTTAACAGAGGGGAAGATCCTAGTATTAAGTCGATTGAAAAGTTTATCTTTCTTCTTGGAGGTAATTTTGGTATTTCATTAGAAAAACAATCTTTAAAATCTTTTAACACCACACAATCTTTTAATTTTGGTTTTTCCTCTTCATTAAGTATATCCATTACCCTAACTGTATAGAGTTGACACACCTTCCTTATGCATTTTTTAAACTGCATGGCTGATAATTGTCTTACTCGGACTGGTTTTATTAGCCCTTGAACTCTTCTTTTCACACCATTTTCGTCTTGATAAACAAATGATTTTTTGTAACAATTTAGAAGGACCTTGTTTGATTCCAACCAATTCATACCAATAATAAGGTCATATGAACCTAAGGGTAACACATTTAAGTTAATCGAAGTATTCTCATCATTTATTCCTATATCACACTTAGAAATATATTCTAATACTTTTTCGTTTTGTGCCAGAGGCCAATTGTACTAACCAAGACTTAGGGTGTTTCACTTTTTTCAACTTACAACTTTCTACTAATGATGGGATTATGTAACTCAAACTTGCTCCTAGGTCTATTAGGATAGAGACTTTTTTTTTTTGAATCTTACCTTCATTTTCTACTACACTAGACTAATTATCACCTTGTCTTCCTTCTAGAGTAGCATTTATTCTATGTATACTTTTTCCAATACAACAAATTGAGCTAGTTTCTTGTATACTGTGAATTGTAGTTCTACTTGATGGGTTTAAGCATGGGAAGTTCCTTCATAAATGAGTTTCTCCACACTCCCAACATTTTAATGGTTCTATGGGATTGTACCTTATGTTCTTGAAGCCCAAATTAACTAGTTTATGTCCTTGAGCATGTTCATTACTAGAGAAATAGACATTCCTTTGGAATCCTTTATTCATATTTCTGTAAGGATTTGGTTTAAACCATTTCTTACGTTGATTCAGTTTATCTTTTTTTTTTGTCCTTCCAAGCTTTAGGAGTTTTAGAAGTTTGTTTGTACTATTCATAACACATTATGTCTTTTCTAAACACTTCATTCAAATATTTAGGATTGTTAAATTCAATTGTGTCCTTATAATATTGTGGTAGACATCTTAAGAACCTTTGAATTTTCACTTTATCTTCCTTAATATAAGGTACAAGTCTCAACAGATCTAGTAATTTATTAATTAGATCATCCATTCACATTTTTCCTAGTCTCAATTCATAAAATTCTTTGGTATTTCTTTCATAATAACTTTATGATAAATATTATTTTTTGAAGTACTTCTTCAATTCTGAACATTCCATTCTTTTCTCTTTCAACCCCTTAGCTAGTTTCATATCTTGCCACTAGATACTAGCCTTCCCTTTCAAATTATAAAGTTCCATTCTGACCTTCATATTACTAGAATAATTGTATATATGAAAGTATTTTTTTTATGTCTAGTAACCAAGCTTCAACTTCTTTACATGTTTTTGACTCTCCATCAAATGTGAAGGGTTTTTATCATTTTTAATTCACCTTCCAAGTGATATACTTGTTTCCTTTTCTTATTAGAGGGTGTTTGTGATTCTTCTCTTGGTTGTGTATTTCTTGATGATCTATCATCTAACTTCCACTCTCTACTTGATTTTTTAGATGACTATTTTCTAGTATCTTTGTTTACCTATATTTCCATTGACTTACTCTTTTCATCCACATTTCACAATAATATTCCATTCAACTCTTATTGTTTTCTTAATCTTTTCATTGTCAACCTTAAATGTATTAAGCCCCACTATGAGGCTTCTCATAGTTTCCATCACCTAGGAGGTTGAACTTCTCTCACTTTGTTGTTCAGGGTTTTACTTGTTGACATTTCGTTCAAGGTTAATTTCTTCTTCGTTCTGTGTCAAAATATTGTAAAGTTCAATATTATCTTGTCACTTTAACAATAAAATATTCATTTTTTTGTTATAATTTAAGAATATGTAATTATTTTTTAGGATTTTTTTCATGCCAATAAGGTCTAGTGTTTTCAACCTGTGCTATGATACCATATGTAATGTACTTAAAAATCCATACAATTTTTTTTTGTTTAATTCTTATTCCTATTCACATAATCCTAAAGTGAACCAAAACATAACAAACTACTCTATAGGAACTACCAATTTTCTTAAGGTGTCCTTAAGCATTTTCTCTATATTCATTCTAAATATAATTTCTTTGTTATTTACCTTATAATTTTGTTTCACCATACAAGGTTTCCATATCCAAAAACTACTTAACCTAGGAAATAATATTCCTTGGATAAGGTCACAATAAGTGTTTTACTTTACACTCCAACATTGAAATAAGGGAATTTGAAGAAATATTATGTGTGCTTAAGTCAAACTAAGTATTTTATGTAATAAGTTGTTACCAAGGTTTTGGATTACACTAAGGTCGTGGATAAAAGAAGTATAGTGGATTAAATTGAAGTCATTTTTCCACTTACTCTGACATTCGATTTGGACATTCCATTAATGTTGATAGATCGTGACATAAAATATCTTACCTTGAAGCCGTGATTCCACTTACCCTTGACATATGATTTCGACGTGCATTAACTTTAATGTTCCATTAGTGACCTATGAATTTCGTTGTGCTTTAAATTTGGCCAATTTGAGACCTTACATATCTTGGTTTATCCTTAACTCGTCTCCTTCTGGAACAATTAGCATGTTGGTCTTCCACTATGAGTTTACCACACCACACCGCGTTACATGCATTTGTACTACAATTGTCTCAGTCCTATTACTATCGAAATTAATATATCAATTTCAGTGTTGTTTACCCTCGAAAACCACCAACACGTTTTTCATTACCCTATTTTCTTTATAGATCCCGAGTGTTACCTTAGATCCTTCGTGTGAGAGGTTCGTTCGCTATGAAATTGTAAATTCAAAGGTTCTAAACCCATTTTGAACCTATAAGTCATAAATTAGTTTATACTCTTTCACAGAGTGATGGAGAAATTACCATTTTCTTCATGTGTTAGAAAGTTTTAGTATTGCAAGGAAGATGATGAAGAGGCAAGTGGTTAGAGATGGCCTTCGACGACCTCATTGGTTCCTCAGGTTAACATTCAAGGCACGATCAACGAGAGGTAAGAACTAACCTTGTACAATATTTTCTGCAAACATATTTTTCAGTAAAAGAATAGAAAAGATACAATGGATAATACACACATTACACAGATATTTTTTCCCTCGAAACCCAAACCAGGAAAACCAACACATTTTGTATTCATTCATCATGTTACATTGTTTACAATACAATATGCATATAGGATCCATCAACATCCAAAACCCTAACCCAATGACCTGTATTAGTCAACAACCCTAATTCCTTAACTAGAAATAGAAAACCATAAGCAAAAACCATGTGCTAGAAACTACCCAACAATGGACACAAACATCGAGGAAAAAATGTGACACGTTTCCCAAGGAATTTTTCTTTTGTAAAGAATATAACACATACCCAATATTCTCCCACTTGTTATTTTGTTTGCATACATGCGATTTACAGGGTTACATAGTCAACAATCCAGGGCAACAACGCCCATGGATCCTCTAAACCAAGAGAACGTCTCAGTACTCACAAATTTTGTTAATGAATCTGCAACATTCTTCAAAGTGTCCACTTTCATCAACAACACTTTCTTTTATTCAACCATGTCTCTCACAAAGTGATATTGAATATCAATATGATTTTTATTTGAATGATAAGTCGGGTTCTTCACAAGAAAAATTGCACTCTGACTATCACAATCTATCCTTACAGCTTGTTGTACCAGCCCAATATGTGAACACAATCTTTGTAACCATATTGATTCCTTACTTGCATGAGTGGCTACCATGCATTCAACTTATGTCATTGAAAGTGCCACTAAAGATTTTATTTTGCTCATCCAACTAATTGCTGCTCCAAATAGGTTAAACACATACCCGCTTGTAGATCTCCTACGATCTAGATCTCCAACCCAATATGCATCCACAAATCCATGTATATCCAACACTTTGTCCAATCCCGGTCTTCCTTGGTAGCACTATCCATAACTATCAATGCCATGTAAATACCTGAAAGCTATTTTTACTGTTGTCCAATGCTCCTTTCTTGGTTTTGACATAAACATGCTCAAAAATCTCATTGTATGTGCAATGTCTCGTATAGTACATACCATTGCATACATCAAAATGCCAATTGCACTCGCATATGGAACATGAGACATGTCCTCCTCCTCTTCCTCTGTCTTGGGACATTGATCCACAGATAACTTGACACCAAAAAAAATAGGGACCTTTACCAGTTTACATTCCTACATATTAAACCTCTACAATATTGTCTCAAGAAATTTTCTCTTATTTAACTAGAGTTTCCTCTTTTTTCGATCTCTTTTAATTCCCATGCCAAAAATGAAAAGTGAAGCTTCGAGATCCTTCATGTGAAATTTAGAGGACAACTGAGTTTTCACATCCTGGATAATCTTCTTCTTATGATTCATGTTCTTCTATAAAGTTTGATTCATCATCATTTAAATCAAACTCTATTTTCTCTAGTTCTTCCTTACTTTGTAGGAATCCATGTATAACAACATCCTTCATTTCTCTAAATACCACATCTGAGCTATACACAACTTTATTATTTTTTGGGTTCCAAATCTTATAATCTTTGATACCATATTTACCTTGAGATGTGTGAGAGATGTTTTCTTACCAGTCCATACCTCTTGTGGAGTCTTTTCATCCAACGTCGATGAGGGTGATTTGTTGACCATGTAACAAGAAATACCCACTTCCTCTGCCCATAACTCTCTCCCTAACCCGACACCACTAAGCATGCACCTTTCTTTTTACATAAGTGTCTTGTTCATCCTTTCTGAAAATCCATTTCATTGATGTGTATATGGACTAGTCTTCTTCCTTATTATACCGCACTTCTTACAGAATTCTTCAAATCCATTCCCATAGAACTCTTTGCCATTATCTTTCCTCAACACCTTAACTCTTTTCTCTGTTTGATTCTCAACAAGATCCTTAAAGTCTTTAAACCTATCAAAGACTTCAGATTTCTTCCTAAGGAAATATATTCGAGTATTCCTTGATAATTCATATATAAATGAGACATAGTACACATATTTTCCCAATGATGGGACCAACATGGGTCCAAAAACATCATTGTGAACTAGCTGTAAAATTCCTTCTGCCATCATTGCACTAGAGGGGAATCTTATCCGATTCTTCTTTCCATATACACAATGTTCACAAAAATCAAAATCCAAAGAGAAGTTAGACATACCTTCAACAATACCTTCACCGTGTAGTAGTCAAAGACCCCTCTCTCTGATATGCCCCAGTATTTTATGCCATAACATGACCTTTTCTCTAGAGACTATAGGAGTTGTTTCTTCTTCAAATCCAATATCAGGAAAAATAGAACTATTACACCCATCACTAAGAGTTCTTCCTTGAATATTATACAGGGTTCCAAAATGAATCAGTGAATATTTGTCCCCGTAGGTTTCGAATCAGTGACTTTAACATCACGGAGTGCCTTAACAACACACTCTTTGACCGACTGTCCTACACCTTGAGGATAGTTAAGTTCATTGTTAATTGCTGCAACTATTTTGATTTGGATAAGTAACATTTTAACTCTACAAAGGATTGGAGATGCCATTTTGGTACCACTTGTCTTACCAATACACTGAGTGGATATAATTTTAATTCTTCTGTTGGATTTGTCGTTGGATTTTCAATGGCCTATGGCCTCTTTCCTGGTTGATCCTGAACGTTAGTCCTGCATCTGGTCTTTTACCCTTCCAAGGACTTGTATTATGGGTTCTCCCTCTTAACGTATGCAAATTGGTATTACCCGAATGTTCTTATCTCTATGAACAACTCGACTCTTTTGTTTTGTCGAGTGCAGGCTTTAAAAACATAAGGGTTATTCCTTACTTAACTCGATATACAATCTGTATTTGTTTCCCATTCATTTATTAGTTATCTATACCTAAAACGTAGTCTATCTCTTGACCATTTGTATGTCCTTGTGATTTAATAAGGGTCCCCATGCTTGGCAGTATTGAATCTATCAATCTCCATAGATTAGAATCAGATCCTTCTAAATTATCACTCCCACTGTCTATTTGTCTATTTATGTAATGCATTTTTGTTTAAATAATAGTTATGATTTTCACCATTAATCTGAGTGGATATAGAATCACATATGTTAATGGTTTCCATAACATGCATAATATGTTGGGATTTTCCTTGTACATTATGAATAATCATTTTACTTGTCATTATTAAATTATTCATATAATACCGGGGATTAATTGCTCGTATTAGATTATACAATCCAGAGTACATATGTGTGTCTCGGATCTCCACTTCCCGTGCCCCTTTCTTGACTAATTTGTTCATACAGTTAGTTTAAATCCTACATAGTTACATTATTGTAAGGTTTTTTCTCTCGGAATTATATTATACCAGTTTAGAAATCGATTGCTTAATCAATAATTGCTTCAGTCTCGACAAGTGGTAATAATGGACTTAATGTATAAATATTCGTCTCTCGTGTTTTCCACTATCATATGATTCATATATAATTTAATTTGTATCTTTGTATATAGTCAACAAATGCGATTTTATTTTAATTTTTTTCAAAAAACGGAGCTAATATGGAACCAGATTACCTTTCCGTCTATGCCTCTTCGTTTTTCAATGTTGACTGGATCATACCTGAAACGATTGAAAAAAATTGAATTAATGTATAATTCTGTATATACATAGATACAAATTAAATTACATATGAATCATATGATAGTGGAAAACACCAGAGATGTATATTTATACATTAAGTCCATTACTGTCCCTTGTTGAGATAGAAACAATTATTGATTAAACAATGGATTTCTAAACTGGTATAATTACGTTTAAAGGAGTATACCTATTGACAATGGGCACAATTAATGATCTTTTAACCTTATTTAACCTTAAACCCTAATCTGATGGCTATGCATTGAAGATGCTGGCATATTCTTAGTGGTCCTCCAAAATCAATGGATCAGATTTATTGTTGATGGCTATGCATTGAAGATGCTGGCATATTCTTAGTGGTCCTCCAAAATCAATGGATCAGATTTATTGTTCATGACTTTCTTGCATTTATCAAGGCAGCCCTTAACATGTTTACTTTTTAACATTTACCTAATCACGTTAAAAAATTACTGTAAGGATATGTAATTTCCACATTACGTTTTATATTAAGGGCATGCATTATCAATCCGCGTTCTCGAGTTAGCGACTATGCTAATATATATGCTAGCATAATGAATATATTAACAACCATTAGATCACATCCATCATCAATCCCATTCTCTCATTGTGGATTTCCCCGCCAGAATTATCCACCCATGTCATTACTCACATACAGGTCTAAGTACATTTTTGTAATTTAATTACAAATTCTTTCTTCTATTTACATCATACAAAATTATACACTAATTCAATTTATTTCAATCGTTTCAAGTATGATTCAGTCCACATTGACAAACCAAGAGGCATATATGGAAAGGTACTCGAGTACCATATTAGATCCATTCTTTGAAGAAAGCAATGACGTCTTCCTCTAGTTTATATCATTTAATTGATTGTAATCTCGATAATGTTTTAAATAAAACTTGGTTATTTTTCTTCATAAAATATATGTGGATATTTGGATTTGTGAGTGCAATGGTTGTTGTACACAAAGTCTATACTATGTAATTTGCATTGTAACTAAAATTGGTTAAATGAAGCAGATTATAAAAGAATTTTGTAGTTACATTATACAATTTTCAATGTATCTATATTAGTACTAGCAATAATTTGTTATTCATTCATGTCAAATTTATATATATATATATATATATATATATATATATATATATATTATTATTCAACCATATGAGTTCTTTACTTTTCTATTTTCCATTCTAGGTTATTTAAAGGAAAACATTCAAATAACTTTCTAAATCATCATACTGAATAATACTTCATAGTTTTACTAACTTGGGAAAACAGAAGTAGCATTCAAGTTCCACCTAGCCTCAGAATGGATTAGCCAAAATCATTTGATACAATCACCCCCAAGCCTGATCATGAATCCATAATGGAAAAATGAGCCTCATGTACCAGCATAACCTTTGTGTCTTCAACAGTTTCCTAACACTTCAGTGCTCAAACAACAAATTCTTTTGTTATCTTTTTAATCACTAAAAAAAATTTACCACTCAATATTTCTACCCACCTGCTAAGAGTGTCCTGCCTCAAGCAAGGAGAGTGGAGAGATAGGTAACATATATTTTAAAGTTTATTAAATTTTTAATTTTCATATATATCATTTTGTGTGTGTGTGTAGAGAATTGACTTATGAATTGTTATGTGCATATGTGGGGCTTGTTCGACTAGTAGACATCGCTAGGACTCGACATGGTCCTTGACTTGAGGTAGGACGAACAGTGACAGGAGGAAAAATAGTTGTGGGTGGATCCCCACCCAAAGACACTGACATAGTTTCGCGATGAGTCGGGTGCAACCTCACTACGCTCACTCATGCCATTCCTATGGCCGAGATCAAGGATCTCCCTCAGCTATGAAGCCACATGTAGTAGGGGTACCTAGGACCTGGTGTTACACATTATTTTCTTCACCTTTGTGACCGTTAATGATGTAAACCTATTTGTTGTCTTCATAAGGAATTTTGTTTCAAGATGCACTATATATAGGGTTTGACGATGCCTGATCGTCCCCCTGCTCTAAATCTAGGGTGCGACATCTCTGTAGGATGCACTATACTTAGGGTGCGACGATTTTCGTACATGGGAAAAATGAGCATCTTCTCGATGCTTATAGAAGGAGAAGCTTCTATGGTGAGGCGACCTCCGATCGGTTTGGATCTTACTCACTTTTTTGATTTAGTGGGATCATCCTAACCTCGTCACCTTATCCTCTTCAGCTTATAAAAGGAGAGGATCTCTCATTGGAAAAGTTAGCTTGGGAAATTAGATTGGAAATTTGTCTTGAAATTGTTAGCTTGGTCAGAGTGGCTTTGAGATTTTCTTTGTCAAGATAGATTATGAGTGACTTTCAAATATATAGTCATAGAATTCGTGGATTAGAAGTGTGTGGGAAGTGAGGTACTGTTGGAAGGTACCTTATGACATCAAGGCTTTGGTTGTAATCTCCACTTTCATTTTAATATGATACAACAATAGGTTTATTTCCCATAAAACTACTGTTGTTTTATTGTATGATTCCTTGATCACATACATAGGTTCTTGTTACATATATTATATTTTTTTCACTTTGGTTGGCTTGTGTTCCCTTTAAGATTCAATATCACAGGAGCACCAGGGTGGAGCTAGGATGAAAATGAAAAGAGGAAGCGATATTTAAACGGTGTGTTTCCCATCTCTTGTTAAATAGTAAACTCAATGGTTAGAGCTTAGGGAAAGTGTCATATTCTGTTCAGTTTTGTTCTAGATCTAGGTGGATCTAGGGAGATCTGTTTATGCCCACATTTACCGATAAGTCCTATAACACCTGGGTCAAGTTGTTCCAACATATTGCGAATGTCGTTGTATATTATAGTAGGGCCAATAGGCCTTGTAGTTAGATAGTACTAGACCATTTATGTGTCGAGGGAAATTTTTGTACTATATGTATTTTTTGAGGGCATAAGCCAAGTGATGTAGACTCATGAATCTTTGAGTCTTTCATGACCACTTATGTACTCATAACAATATTTTTTTGGATATATATATATATATATATATATATATATATATATATATATATATATATATATATATATATATTTCTTGTCTTATGGATGACATTTTTTTTACAAATGTATTTACATGTGTATGTGTGTGCTTTTCTTTTTATATGTGAGCAACATGCCAATCTAAAACTTGATTATCTAGAGTATATGTTAGATCATTAAATATCCTAGGAACATGGATATACATAATGTAATTGAAATATCATTCTAGGAGAGGTACTCTAACGAATCATCGATGTAGAGTGGGATCATAAACGCGGTAAACCCTATTTAACTGGGACAAAACCAGTTGAGCATATAAATAGACCCGGAGGCAAGAAATTCCATGTGAGAAAGAATCATGAAGAAATTCTATCATTGCGTTGTATTCGAAAACATTGTTTGTATCATCGCCTAGACAAATATCTCCAGAAGATATCAACTAGCCTACAGGTGTGAAAATCACCCAAGTTGCAAAATCAAGCCTCCGAGTGTGTGGGATAGCATCGTCTCCGAAACAAAAATAAACCTATGATTCACTTGAAATATTCCACAGCGAAAAAGAAGACATAAATAACTACACNAAGAGACTGTACATATTTACAAGAAGCCACCCAAGTGACCAACCTAAGAGTACTACTTCTTAAGGTAGAGCCCATTTCTAGGCTCCACCAAATCATTTCCCTCAAAATCAACCAGACGGTAAGTTCCCTTATCTAATACCTCTTTCACAAGGAATGGTCTGAACCACATGGTTTTGAACTTTCCTGCCCCCGAGGGATCTTTTTCTTGATCATAGAACATGACAAGATCTCCCTTGGAGAAAATTTGAGGATGAACATATCGATCATACTGACACTTGACTCATTGATTATGATTCTCATTGGCTAAGGTTTCATCATGATGTTTCTCATCGAGCTGCTCGAGAGATAGAAAGCATTCCTCAAGCGGTGAAGTGTCCAACAATAATTCCACTACCAACTTTAAAGAAGTAATCTGACATTCAATAGGTAAGACGACTTCCAACTCGTATATGAGTTGAAAAGGTGAAAAATTGGTGGGAGTCTTCAAAGATGTTTGATAGGCCCACAATGTTGAATACAACATCAAATGTCAATTCGACTTGGTAGAATTGATTGTCCGCTAAAGAATATTCTTGAGAGACTTATTCACAACTTCAACCTGACCATTCTCTTGCGAGTAGTAAGGTGACAAATGTTCCTTTTTGAACCCAATATTTCACGTTAATTCAATCATCATTTTGTTTTGAAAGTGACTTCCATAGTCAGCGACAATCTCCTTCGGGATATCGAACCTTGCTACTATATGATTAAAGATGAAAAGAGTTGCGGTTTCTCCATCATTGATAAACATTGGCATAGCTTCGACCCACTTTGTGAAGTAGTCTACTGCTACAATTATGTAATGATGCCCCCTAGATGAAACAAAGTGACATGTAGTAAAATCAATCCCCCACTTGGTGAAAGGACCAACAACAATGAATGGAAACATAGGAGAAGGATGTGCTTGCATCTTCTGACAGAATATCTGGAACGAGTCACACTTCTTGACCGCCTCTAGACAATCCTTGATCAATGAGGGCCAAAAGTAATTTGCACATAGAATATTTTGGGCTATTGCCAACCTAGACAAACGACTCCCACATGCTCCGATGTGACAGTCGTTCAAAATTAACTATGCTTATTCGTGGGTAAGAAATCTCTGAAGAATGCAATCTATGCCTCAACGATACAACATGTCATCGAGTATAAGATAGTTTCACGTCTTATGTCAAATTTGTTGACTCTCATTGCGAGAAGCAGAAGATGGGCACTTCAAAGTCTTGAGATACACACGTATATCTCCATACCAGGGTATGAAGATGAAATTAGAAAAATATCTCCATTAATAGGCGACTCTTCGAGCGTGATATCAGTAGACTTGACTGGAAGTTCCAAAATTATTTCGGTAAAGCCCAATGAATTTTCAGATTTCGCAGAAACAAAGTCCAAGACAAACTCCTATAGGATTACTATCCATCTACTGATTTTTCTGCCAATGAAACATCGTGTTAACACATATTGGAAAGGGTTGATGACGAAAATGATGGTGGTCTTGCGAAACAAAACGTAGTGACCGAACCATTGGACAACATTGATAGCTGCCAAGGCAAGTTTCTCAATATGAGAGTAGTTGAGCTCCGATCCGACTAGGCCTCGACTAAGGTAATATATAACGTGCTCTTCGAGCATATCATCTTCCTGAACTAAGACCATGTTGATGGTTGACTCCCCAACATCCAAATACAACAAGAAATATTTGTTATAATCAAGAGGCCAGAGCAGAGGGGTAGATGTCAGGGCACATTTCAATGCTTTAAAGGAGTGTTGAGTAGCTTCATCCCAACAGAATGGGACCCCTTTTTTCAAAATACACCTGAACCCTTTAGTGATGTTGACGTAATTAGCAGCAAAACGTCGAAGAAAATTTTCTTTCCCCTGTAAGCTCTGAAGTTGGAGTATCGTGCAAGGGGGAGGCAACTGAACTATTGCCTCAAAATTAAGAGGATCGACCATGATCCCTATTGTTAATACAATGAAATCTAAAATACAACCTGATGTCACGCATAAACTCCACTTGTTAGGATTCAAGAAAACCTGATAGTAGCGACATCTCTCAAAGATTACGTAGATGGGAAGGATGATCTAATCTCTTGCGAGAATGTGATGTTAGATAATTAAGGTACGAGTTGAATATGTGTTTGAGGTCGTGAAAAGAGAATGACATGGCCCGTTGAAAGGTGGCTCCATCATTCTTGATGCCAAAAGGAATCTTTCATTATGCAAAGGTACCCCAAGGACAAATAAAATTTGTTTTATGTTGGTCCTCGGATTTGATTTGAATCAAATTGTATCCCAAAAAACCATCAATGATCGAAAATACTTCACAGATTGCACATTCATTGACAATATGATCGATAAATGGGGTTGGGAAATATTCTTTCAGACATGCCTTATTCAAATCACGAAAGTACATACAAGTGTGAATCGCTCCATGTTTCTTGTTGAACGGAACCGGATTTGACACCCATTGCGTCAATTGTACAGGGTAGATAAAACCAGCTTTGAGAAATTTTTCTACTTCTTCCTTGATTGTTGCCGCCTTTTGAGGACTGACCGGACGAAGATTCTGTTGAACCGGTTTTGCATCAGGATAAGTCATGATTTAATGTTAGACAATTCGTAGGTCGATGCCTGGAATTTCCTCATAAGACTAAGAAAAAATTTCGTGAAACTCTTTGAATAAGTCGTAGTAAGTTAAAATCTCTTCGGGGGAGAAATCTTCTCCAAGGAAAGCATTCTCCATGATGCTAGGGGTTTTCTAGATATCGATTGGAATCATTGTAGCAATTCTTTCCATTTTACCCTCAACATAAACTCTATGCGTAGCCAAAGGATTGATAGGACAAGGACTATCTCCATTCATGGTCAAAACAAAATCTCTCACCTCTATTCTTCTAAGCTCAGGAAGGAAATAATATCTATGATGTAGATCATCCCAAGGTCTATCAGGACTATTCATTTCCTCGAGAATCATCTCATCTGAAGGAAATACTAAGTCTAAAGGATCTTGAGTGGCAAGAGAATCTTGAGTCAAAATAGGCTTGATAATTGGATCTAACTCCCATGATGGAGTCAGATCGAGGTTAGTTGAAGGTCGTTGGACAATGCTATATGCAACCTCAGTCGCAGATAAGGGAATGTCTAAGCCATGATGCCCTATCCCTTCCATCGAGGCCGACGAGGAAGGTAAATTCCATTGGTCGTTAAAGTAGTTTGTTCGAAAAGACAACACTTGAACAATTACAGCCCTCGGTTGGTCGGGAACAACCGATATAAGATTTACATCGTTAGAAGGTGGTGGGTAATCAAAGGTTCCCATCAATGATGGAAACAAACCAACACCTAATTTGACAGTGCCAGGTTGTGGGTTATCAATCATCGGGACCATAGAAGCCCCCGATGAAGGGTCAAGATGAGAGAAGTACAACTAGTCGATGGTCACAATCCGACCCTCATGCGGAAAGCACAAGACTCGAAAAATTGTAGCAACCACCACATGCATTGTATAATTCCAACTTCTTGCTAAAAAAATATTGTAGTCGAGAGGTAGATCGACCACTTCAACTTCGACACACAATTTTACCTCCTAACTACATGGGAAAGTAAGGAATTATTCCATGTGGACTAAACGATCAACCATCAAAATCCATAAGAAATGTAGGCGATGCAGACAACTCAGTTTGGCCAATGGACTTCCAACATGCCAACGACATCACACAAGTTGAGGCACCCTCATCAACCATTGTACATAAAATGTTTCATGTAAAATATTTTGTGGTATAATCCACTACTATCTAAAAGTCAACGTGGTGAGGAAGATGAGGTTTTATGTCGGTTGGATAAAAAATGATTGCTCTTGGGTTACTAGTCTCTGCCGCTCCCAACGCGGATAAAAAAGATTTTCTATGCAAGGGGAAAATCCAAAGGACTTTTAGAGTGGACATCGCACAAGGGGTCTATGCTAGATCCTCCACAATAGAGTAGTTTTGAGCGTTCCTCATGTTTGGATTATGGGAATCCTTCTTAAACACACCTTTAGGGATGCGAGTCATTGTTTCTCCTATTGCCTTCTCAATTTGGAGAGGCGTCAATGGATTAGTGACTTCCTTGCCCTTCTCGATAGATTCTAACATTTTGTAGTCACGAGTCTTGGTCAATAAATGAGCATTGACGCTCATCATATAAATTTCCATGGCTGGGTTGTTATTGGTAGGTGCGGGGGGTCCCTCACTACCCCCTGTCGTGCTTGTGGATGTGGAAGCCTAAGCCATATTTTACCCTTGTGGAAAAGGGTTCATCAACACAGTAGGCTATTGTTGCGCTAATAGCTTCTGGGATTTTTCAAGCCAAGCGTGTAGGTGAGTCGGGTGGTCATCCGTGCAAAGATTACATGGATACTTTGACTTCTTCTTCTTCTTTTTTCCCCTTCCATCATTGTTGGTAGCCTTTTTATCCCCTTTACGCTTCTTGTTTCATTGTTTCTTCTTTCCCTCAGTCTACTGGTTGGCCTTGGGATTCGTCGACTACACACTATGTACATCTGACATCTGGTTAGGGGGAATAACTAAACTTGGAGTCTCGTTGGACACAGTCTGTTTTATCAACAACTGTTGCAACTGATTCAATAATAGATCTATGTAATTGATTTTTACTGAGCCCACAATGTCTTCGGCATGGGCCCAAAAATTTTGTTTTTCCTTATCAATAATGGACTGTGGCGCATCTGACAAGATCTCATAGAGCATGCCAGACTGAGAGTATATCACTTCAAGTTGCTGGGATCTCATAATAGCCTCCTCCTATGAAAACACCCTGGAAGTCGCTACTTTCTTGGATATGCAATGAACCAAAGACTTCAAGAACCAATCAAGTAAGAGATATGATCAGAGATATAGTTGGCCTTGGTTTTCTCAAAGTTGGCCAAGAATTCGGTGTTGGCATCGTATCTCATGGGTAAATGGAAATGGTTCAATAAGACCATCACCAAGTCATTAAAGTAAGAGTAACTCAAGCCATCGAGCTCAATATGCCACTTCACATCACCCACTATAAGAATGCATTGGAAAAGGCGCAACTGGACAAAGTCATATTTCAGCGAGTTTAATGAGAACCATAAGTGAAAGGTAGTCACATGATCAGCTGTATATTTACCAAGATTTCCCTCAAATTTTGGAATAAATGAAAGAAACTTAGTCGGCATGGGGGGCCAATGTGGATCATGACATATAGAGTTTCCATAAAGGGTAGTTTTGGGTTGTGAATTATTTACAAGAAAAGAGGGCCCTGGTTTTGACTAGCACCAGGTTGCCAGGAAAAGTTGGATTGTTGGTCAGGTTTTTTGTGGAAAGTGTGTCCTTGACCAGCAAAAGGAAAATACGTTAGTTGAGGCATCATCAGTTGAATCCCGAAATTGGATGACATAGCTTGTGTAGCGATTTTTCCCTGCATTTTGTTCCAAGGACCTTGGAAGGGAATGCCCCCAGCTGATCCGACAGGCATGGGTAGTGATCATTGCCTCAGGTTCCATTGAGTATGGAAGGGGTTACCCTCGAACAAAATCCCTTGTGAGGGAACCAAGCCCTACCAAGTATTCCAAATACCACGTGTGGAGTATACTCCAGTCGTCGCTCCCTATGAAGGAATTGTACCTTGCACTGGGTTTTGTTGACCAAAGTTGGGGTTGCCCCCAGTCGATAAAGTGGTTGAAGAGAAAACATTGTTCCCAAACACACCCAAAAAATAGAACGACATAGATCCCACCGGCATTGTATAAGATGAAGTTCCTAAAATTCCTCCACCAAACATGCTATAATTAGCATTCGGCCCAATTGGGAGCTGAAAATCACCCCCGATCAAAGGCGATGGAGGAGGTTTATGACCCCCACCATAAAGGGGTAACATTAAAAGGGACAATAGTTCTCGCAGTCGACCCTTGCAAGGGAGCATTTGATCTCCCTTCCCGCAAACCCATGGTATGTAAGTAAGAATAAGTAAGAATCGATTTTGTATCAAAGTTGGGCATCCCATATGAGAAAGGGGCACCCATCACATTTTGAGTAAACAAAACAATGGTTGAGGCCGTTAAAGGTATCATACCACTACCTAAAGTTTTTGGAGTCGGGAAAACTTTTGTCCTAACTGGTGAAGGTGGGAAAGGAGGTAGGATACCCCTTCCAGTAGTAGTTGTAATGGGAGTATAGGGACTTATGGATGAAGTAGCAACATTCGCTTCCATTGTCTCTTGTAGAAATAGCTGGCGCTTAGATGATGTCACCTTGAGAGGGATAATCTGAATCAAGATCGACGTCAACAAGTCGGTAATCATAGGATTAGCTGGGCTAAAACCTTCAGTTTCAAGGTTAGAGACAGTGGATTCCTCCAGATCTGGAAAGTATCCTCTCGGAGCAGGCTCAGGCACAGTTTCTTGCGACCCGGTCTCTTCGAACGACCCTTCTTGGTCAAGTCTTGTTCTCAACGACGGAGGAGGTGGCTCCAAAGTAACCAACGACATGCCTTGAATCCTTTGCGATTGGTGGATTTGTTGATTTTCCACTTTATGAAATGATCAAATGGCACAATAAGGCTTGACTATCATGGAACACAAAGCACACACTAAAACGTTTCCTAAATATAAATCAAGTAGTCAAATAACTAGTGAGAAGGATGGTTACACCAGTCGAATAACTAGTGGGGAGACTCTTTTTATTTTGCAAATAACAACCTTGACTACTTCACAAATCTGAATGCAAGAAAATAAATTATTTTTTATTTTTATTTTTCAAACTTCTTTAACAAGAAAAACTAAAATAACAACTCCTTTATTCATTTTTCAAAGCGAGAAACAGAAACAAAGAGAAAACTGAAAACAAGATTGATAAAGACCCTAATCCCATTGCACCTCGCAGGTATTCAACCAAGAAACAAAAAGGAAAATCTAAATATTGCTATCTCGCTCTAAACCTTTTAGGGAAAACAAAAGAAGAGTAAGGAGAAAGTTGACCAAAAATCTAACCCAAGCTTGTTATAGAAAGATTTGCCTCACCCCATGAAATCTTGCACATAAGGCATTTTTTCATTTCCCCATGCAGTCTTTTCATCCCTTTTTGAAAATCCCAGAGTTAAAAATACATGTTTTCCACATATACACACATTTCCTACTATACAACATGTGTATACGCATGTTGCACCACTACAGCCCACATACATCGGGAAATGTGCCCAAAAATGAAAAATGGTGTCAGTTTTCCATGTCATGACAGGAGATCAATGATCCTTGGACTTCCATGTAATAGAAACATTATGAATCGACCCTTTAGTTCCACTTGAAGGCTATAAATGGGTCAATTTTGAGCTATGGAAAAGAGGAGAAATAATTCAACTTTGAGAGCAAAGTTACCTCGGAGGAATTATTCACTTCACATTGAGTCTACATCCCTTTATCCTTTAAGTCTGAACATAGTGTTCATCCCCCAAGATCCTCCCTTATCGAGTGAGAAATCGGTTGTCTCTCTTACATGAGCTTGCCTTTGGTAGAGGATTGAAGTGGTGGAGGCCGAGCTCGAAGGAATTTAGTTTCTCAGTTCCGAACCATGCCGACATGGAAGTCTATAACTTATTCACTTATGTTGATTATATCTTAATAGAAATACTATTTTCTCGTCCAATTGATATCTTGAAAATATTTGACTTATTATTCCATGGGCATATTTGTTATTAATGTTAATGGATTATTATATTGAATGTGCTAACATCATATATTATCACCATATGCTTGTGTTTCTTATTTGTTGAGGATCAGTTGCAAGTGTATTTCTTTGGGTCAAGTGCTCAATAGTGGACTTCATCAAACGTCTCGACGAGGTAGGCCTTTTATCTTGTCTTGCTATCATATTTTTTTATATAGAATACTTGAGAATATAATTGATTTCTGCAGTCATTTCCATCTATTTTGGTTTTCCCCTATCCATATATAGATTTTCCTCGTAACAAAATTGGCGACCATACTGGGGAGTGAATCTTCTTTTTTGGGGTTTGGAGTGCTTTTCTCCTTAGATTTCTCTTGTTCACAAGGCGGTTCTTATCGTATCATTGCTTGACATCCTATGTTTACTCTGGGTCTAAGTCTTTCATCCTTCTCCTTAGCCTAGCTATGTTTTTGACACTTATATGTGGGTTTTTACTTGAAAATCATGTATATACTTGTTTTGTCTATCTGCAAGTTGTGTACATGTGCATTTTTCCCTTGAACAGTCCCGTACATCAACCTATTTTTCTTGTTGGATGGGTTTTGTGGTTGTCGGGTAGGTTTTGATGATTTTTTAGTCTTCTTGGGTCTCTATAGTGATTGTTAAGTGTCTGTGGGATGACAGGAAACCTATCCTTGGTTGAATTTTTGTGCAGTGCCTTTCTCATCATCTGTTCATTTTGATTGTCCTTGTACATTGGGCTGGGTGTTTTTCTCCCTTGTATCCTACTTGAGTTGTCTCTTTCTATACATAATAGAGTCTTTATATATCAAGTTGTTGTTCAGTCCATGCATTTTCATTTTTATTATATTGAAAATACAAATATATTAGGCATTTTACATTGATTGGCATTTTGATATTTTGAGTCTTTGTCATTTATCTTAGTGCATGTAAAGAAAGATTGTGTTTTTATTTAGAATAGCATAATTGAATTGAAAATTGCATTTTTTTTAGGAAGCATATCATTCATTATAAATTGAAGTTAGGACTTTTCATTTTATTAATATTTACTTTACTTGATGAGTCATAACATCACCAAGTTTCATGACTGCACCTTTTTGAGTAAGCACGACTAATAAAATTAACGCTATAATTTAAAATTGATTAGTAACGATTTTATTTTCTTGGGTGCATAAACTAGCTTAGGATTTAGTGCCTTGGAATAGGATTTTGTGAGTAAACTTATCCAAGGCTATTAAATCAACATATGTGTCTAACTAAGGGAGTGGAGAAATCCATTGTATAATTGGTAAGATCAGGAGGCTCCGCTTACACTAGAGTTAATCACTAGGTCGCACGAGGTCGGTGGAAGGGATATCCCCCCAATACCTTCTTAGCATCAGAGATATTTCTAGGGATCTATTCATATCTGGGGATATTGCTAGTACCCATACCTCCATGAGAGGAAGTGCTTTCAAGGTTTTAGGCTTTGCTGCCATGCCCATATGGTGGACCTGACTTACAATTGATCACCTGTGCATTATTTATATAGTGGTTGTTTATTTTCTTGACTTAGGTTCTACATAGGTTACTTGCAACAGTTATTCTACAGGTACCTTGGGTCAGATAAGGGTTAGATAACACACAAACTTTATGGAGGATTACCTCTTCGAAGGGATCTGATCAACTATTTGTTAATCACACAAGGGCCCTTATAACTGATTATGTTACCTTTGATATTTAGGAGGGATTCTCAGACCCCTCTTGGGCGAGGAATACCTACTTTAGGGAGGGAGAGCCCTTTTAGCCACTTTATCCTGTTTGTGTGCATATTGGTTGTTTGATTATTTTTGGTGTTCTCTTTAATTACTAGTTTTCCTTAGGATCGTATACTAAGTTTTCATTATCATGAATAGTGGAGTTACTATGACTGCCTCCTTTATAGATACCCCCTCCATGATGTTCATTCATTTCATGGGGACGAATCCATCCACTTTTCATAATGGTATGCAAAATTATGACACTCAATCTATGCCTTGGGTCTCTAATCATTTTCCTATTGATATGTCGAATGTGCCTTCACTCTTTCCATCCTCTCCCTTGCCCACTTATGTGAATCCTAGCACTAGATCCGGGGGCACCATGGCCCCTCCGTGTACATCTTCATTTTATATGAGTCATGCCCCTCAACCAAATCTCATCGTGGGAGGTTGGAACCTCCCCTCTTATGAATCCATTCCTAGCTATGTTTTTTCAGGAGCCAATATTCAAATGGGTGGTTATTCTACTTATTACACCCCATCTGTGTATCCTTTGTCCTCCATGCCAATTCCTACAAACACTTTTCCCTTGGCGAGTCCACATATATCCCCGAGTATTTCATACAGAGGGAATCAATTTGATGGTTCAGGCTACCCTCCTCACACGGGGGAAAAATATATCCTCACTCGAATAATCCTTATCATACTTTTATCTCTTCATAGACATCTACTTAAGTGATGATGCCTGTACAATACTCTTTGATTCAATTAGGAGGAGGATACTACCTTTCTGGACAAGGACAAGGTGTAAACTAGGACCCTTCATGGTTGGCGATGTTTCAAAACCAATCTTCCTCGGGACCATGGTTTCAAATGCCACAATCCACCACCACTAGTCCAGTCACTATCAACCATATTGGAGCTCCATCACCAACCACTGCTAGTCATGTTGGATATTGGTTGATGAACTATGCAAGTCATGTTGAAGACCTGCAACCAGTCATTGCTAAGCATGTTAGGGGCATCACTCCAGTCACCACGAGTAATATTGATGTCACATATCCAACATCTGAAAATCATTTAGGAGATGACTCTCCAGCCTCTGTTAATCACGTTGAGAGCATGTCACCAACCATAGTAAATGACATTGGGGGAATTCATACGATTGAGAAGCCTAGACGTTTCAGACGTAAGCTCAAATTCCTTTGTATGACTTGTGAATTAAATCACCTTACTTGTTTGTGTCCTAATACTATAGGGATACCGAAAGCATGGTCCTCACCTGAGGGCCCTTCGGGTTTTGAAGTGTATGTGGTTTCCCCACACCTTGTTTCCCCTTTGATCGATATGACTGTCATGCTGATGCAATCCTATCCTGACCACACTCCTGTTGGTGAGGGTGATGTATATCCTGTTCATGTTATAATGCATCCTATTCAACCCAGATTTGAATAAGTGGTCGTACCAGTGCAATAGTTGGTCAATCCAACTCTCCTTGTGGAGGGTGATGCATCCTTCAACCTTGTCATTAGCATTTATGATACCTCACATTCTGAACAAGAGAGAGTTTTTCTCTCCCCGAGTAGTCTCCCTCCAAGTCCCAAGGAAGTTCCCTTTGATTGGTATGGTCTTGTGGGGTATCCAATGCCCCCACCTATGTATTTTCAGGTAAGAGACATTATCTGATACATCATGCAGACAATAACCTCCGCTAACACTTTATACTCCTCCACTTGGAGAGCTTTGGGTTTTCCCAAGATTATATCAATTATTCATAAGATAATGACATTTCACAGAAGTCCATCATGGGAGCCTTGGCCTCCCCCGTGACATGTCCCCTAGAAACTCCCAAGCGAGTCTGATTTAACATCTTTTCTGACTCATCTAAAAAGAGAAAATATTACCCCAGTGAATTTGTCCCTTTCACACTTGTTAAATTGGACTTGGAAGGTCATGAGTCTTAGTTAAGCTCTTTTCTGACTCATTTTCAAAAAGAGAAAAGTTTGTCGTGTGAATTTGTTTATTTCACACTCGTAAATTGGATTTGAAAGGATGTCTATTTGGTACAAGTTTATCCATTTTTCACACCAAGTATACTAAGGTTATGAAAAATGACATTTTTTGGCATTAAGTTGTGATTACATCTCATGCCCTAGCTTGCAGTATTGAGCCTTTATCCGGTTCTCGCTTTGCATTATAAACTGTTTTCCTCAGTAGATTTTTCATCCTCAAACAAGAAGAGCCTCTTTTATATCCTTTGCAATTTGACACCCTATAACTAGGAGGGAACATTCCCCCGAGTGTCCATCTATCGCATGCACCTCCTTACATTGAGCATAGGTATGTTCCACTGCTGGACCTAGTTTTTCTCACTTGCGACACTCATTTTCTCCTTTGTATCATAACATTCATTTGACTATGAAAAAACAAAAAAAATACAAGTGAGAAGGGAGTATTATCTTATATTGGCAATAGTCATGTCACCTTTGAACAAAGAAAAAAGTTATTGAGTCCACTCATCATCATAATTTTGGGTTTAGCATGGCCTTAAGAAGTTGAGCGTGTTACAGAGAGTTTTCTCCCTAGACTGGTTACTCTTCAAGTCCCTATGGAGAACTTGATTAATGCCTCCTACATCTCATGGTTTAATCATTAAGTCTATGTTGTCAGATTATTCCATATGTCTCATGCTCTTGTTCAAAGGATGTCTATCAACCTATGTCGGCCATTCATTAAAACTCTTGACTTTGCATGTCGGACATACCCTCAATCTGTCTCAGAATCACATGATGTTGTAGTCCTATTATGCACCCTCGTCCTACATTCATCATTTGCAGGTAACCTTGAACCCAACAGTCGACATTTCATCATCGATCATTGACTGGGTTGTTTCTCTTGTGTTCGATGGCAAGACATCTATTCACACATTTGTATTTGTGCAATGTCCTCGATATCATTATCCTTATTGGTGGTTTCCTCACTTTTGTCAACATTTTTCCTCATTGGCTTCTATTCATAGGGTATTTTTGATTTACCGCTTGCACTTGGCACACGTGAAAGACACACAGGGTTGTTGGTTAGTGAACATGTTCTTCGTCTGATTTCCTCCAAATCATGAATCTCTTGCTTTGTACCTCATGTTGAATGATGAGAGATTCCTTAATTCTCTCCTTTCAGTGGGTCTAATTCCATTGAATCCAACTCATCTATTATGGAAATGATGCTTAGAGTCCTATGAGTACCTTGAGGCTTTCATTCAATAGTGGCAGGTTCTCTCGCCATCGATAGTTGGGAATACATCAATGTATCTTGATTAATGGATTATTCAAGTGTTCGACCCCAACTCCTTTATTCACACTTGTAAGAATGTAATCGACGCCTTGATACTTGATTTCATCATCGATAGGTTGTCTCTAGTTTGTTAGGTATACCTCAATGATCGGTAATCAAATGATGTCTCATTGTGTTTGACCTCAACTCCTTTATTCACACGATGTATACTTGCACCTTTGGTGGATTGTGTAGAATACTTGAAGACATCAGTATGTGGCCACATATTTCCTCAGTTGTTTCTTCTTTTTCATTGGACCAGTACCTATATGACTTCAGTGATCATGGGAGATCAGATTGTACTCCATTGTATACAGATATCTTCAGATTGATTTTGAGACTGGCTCTACTGGGCCTTGTTCATGACTATGAAATCCTTTGGCATATAACCGCATTTGTATTTTCTTATTCATGGCCACAAACAATTGTTTGGTATATTTTCACATGGATCTAAAGTGTAATTCAAATTGGAAGCCATGTATGCAAAGTCAATGCAGAATGTAATGAGAAAATAGTTCTTCCAATTGGTTCCCCATCACTCCACTTCTAGGTTTTTATAATGCATTTTATCCATAGAAGATAATCCTCTAACCTCACACATTAGGGGGAATATTTTATAGGAATATTTTCCTCACCCCATGCAATATTGCACAGAAGGCATTTTTCCATTTGCCCATGCATACTTTTCATCCCTTTTTGAAAATCCCAGAGTTCAAAATACATTTTTTCCACATATGTGCACCTTTCCTACTACACAACATGCATATATGCAGGTTGCACCACTATAGCCCACGTACATCGGGAAATGTGCCCAAAAATGAAAAATGGTTTTGAGTTTCCATGTCACGACAATAGATCGATGATTCTTGGCCTTCCATATACTGGAAATGTTCTGACTCAGCCCTTGAGTTCCACTTGAAGGATATAAATGGGACTATTCAAAGGTATGGAAAAGAGGAGAAAGAATTCAACTTTGAGAGAAAAGTTAATCTGGAGAAATTATTCACTTCGCATTTAGTCTGCATCCCTTTATCATTTGAGTCTGAACATAGTGTTAATCCACCAGGCTCTTCCCTTATTGAGTGAAAACTCCATTGTCTTTCTTACATGAGACTTCCTTTGGTGGAGGATTGAAGTGGTGGAGGCCCAGCTGGAAGGAGCTTAGTTTCTTGTTTTCAAACCGTGCCAACATAGAAGTATGTAACTTATTCACTTCTGCTAATTATATCTTAATAGAAATACTCTTTTCTTGTCCAATTGATATCTTGCAAATATTTGAATTATTATTCCATGGGCGTATTTGTTATGAATGTTAATGGATTATTCTATTGAATGTGCTAACATCATATATTATCACCATATTCTTTTGTTTCTTGGTTGTTGAGGACTAGTTGCATGTGTATTTCTTTGGATCAAGTGCTCAACGATGGACTTGATCGAACATCTGGCGAGGTAGGATTTTTATATTTTCTTGATAGCATATTTGTTTATATAGCATACTTGAGAATATAGTTGATTTCTGCAGTCATTTCTGTCTGTTGTGGTTTTTCCCTAGCCATAGAGATATTTTCCTCATAACAAAGCTATGTCCAAATACAGAGACTCTGACTTGTTCAAGAAAGTCTCGAGAAGTCTAAACTTCTTTCAGGAAAGAGAAAAACTCTCTCTTTATTAAAAAGTACTTTCAAGGAACAGAGATGCAGGTTTTTGCATCAACATCCTCTGTATGTACATGGGTTTTCTACTGTGCAGAGTCCGTATGTAAGTGGGTTGACCCAAACCAGGGTGCATACACCTATGATATTTTAAAAAGATAAAAAGACAAGGTAGACTTACAGGGTATGGAAAGTTGGTATGCACCTTGTAGGTGACTAGAAACCCTTGAAAGACTCAGTAAAATTCACTGAAACTAAAAAGGAAAACAAAATCAATTAACAACCCAAAAAACCTCTCTAAAAACCCTAGAGAGACCCCGAGTATGGTCGCCAATTCTTCTAGCAGGAAAATCCCCCTATAACTATACCAGGGTTTATGATATAGATAGAGAAAATGACCATATAAAAACCAACCTAGTTTGTAAAATACCCCAAACATACCAAAATAAATGAACAGAAAGGAGTAGGAGAGAATATCGGTAGCTGTATCTTTTATTCAACGTCTGATGATGATCTCCTCAAGCTCTATAGTTCCAAAAATTACAAGTCTCCTCTCAAAGTTGACCTACATCGAAGACTAGGAAAACAAGTCTACAAGCATGCTATTTATATCCATAAATTAGGGTTAGAGATCAAATGTTATGTATAAATCAAAGAAATGACACAAAACATCATCATTTGGGATAGGGAAAAGAGATTATTTTATTGATTAAACAAAGACTGAAACTTACAATGATCCAAGTGCACCTTCAATAAGCCTCTTATTACAATATACTAATCACCTTAAGGAAAGGGAATGGATTGAATGGAAGAAAAGGGGTTGAAGAGGGAATGTTGAGGAAGTAACTCACAAAAAGTAGAAAATGATTGGTCAAAGAAGAGAACCAAAATTGGGAAGGGTTTCACTATTCTTATCCTTGGTTGTGAAATGAGACCCCAACACCTCGTTTTGTATGACAAAAGTATGGTTATTCGATTGGGGGATGGGCTATGGCAGGTGAATTGGTTGGGAAACCTCCAATAGCCCATAAATTCCATAGAATTCCTTAGAACTTTTTAATTTTTGCAACTTTTTAAGGTATACGCACGATGTTTATTGGTGAATTGGTTGGGAAACCTCCAATAGCCCGTAAATTCCACAGAATTCCTTAGAACTTTTTAATTTTTGCAACTTTTTAAGGTATACGCACGATGTTTATTGTTCAACAAGCATATGTAAGTGGGTTTTCTAGTATGCATCAAGCGTATGTATGCAGGTATTAGTGGTGTAGGGCCCATACATTCTCTAAAAATTGTTTTTTTAAGTAGAGCTCCTCAGTAGTGATTTGTAAAATTATGCAAGCAAGAAGACCAATGCCATGTATGCATGCGTAGGGAATTTTAGGGCTATAACAAGGACACATAAGCAATGCTCAAGCCCATGATTTATCCGATTGATTTTGACCATTTAATGTCTCAGGGATGGCAATTGTTCTTAGGAACTAGGAGGTGTTTAGATCCCACTAATCCAATCAAGCCGAAATCAACTAGATCAATCAATCAATCCTAATCATCAATTATTCATGGTGCAACGTTATTCTTCAACTTTAACAATCATACATAAAAATTTATTTCATGGTGCACGAGAAATCTAAATACTCAATCGATCATACATCAATATTATTTATGGCACAAGAGAATCTATTTACTCAAATTTAATCAACACCAAGGTTTAATGAAGCAATGGTACTCTAGTTACTAATTCAACCATACATCAACAATGTTTAATGGCACAACAAGATATTACTAAACCCTATCATTTTTCAAGAAACAATGTGTGTAAAGGAGAAATAGGATATTCATAATGATAAATAAATGAAGAGCACAATACAAACTTAATCCAAGATAGCTTAACTATACATCTCATTTTAATGGGCATCTTCTAGGAGCATGTGAGGGAATGCCAAATTTCATATTCATTATGAGAACCCATGTGAGGATGGATCCTCTCAAACCATACATTAAGATAACACTACTTACATTACGTATCCATCTATAAACCAAATAAATATCATTTATAAATAGAAATCAATTGTTCAATGACTCTTATACCAGTCTAACAACCTACCCTTAAGAGTACAGGCACACAATAAATATACAACTAGATAAAACACCTTCTCCTTAAGGCTACAAGTGTAAAAATAATTATTTTCATCCTCTAGATAAATTGTTAAATTTCAAACCTAAGGATAAGTAATACTTGCCATTTAACAATTTCATTTCCTTAAGGATTACAAGAATACCCAACAGCTGGATAAGGTATCACAAGAATCGTATGGATCGTCTTCAATAACTCAATAGTCGGTCCCGAATTGCTATCTATCTCGGAGAAGCACGACAGATCAACAACTTCAATTCTAAATTAGTCCTTATGTCAAGCCCTAATTTCTAAGGCTTCCTTCATCTAGGCAAAGAGTCTCGGTCCTAGTAGTGAGCATTAAAATTCCTTAACCAGGTTATAATAAATCCTTTAATTGGTCATACACTATATAACTAATTATATATGACATCAAAAATTCTGATTACGTTCTGTAAAATATCCACCATTGGAAGGGAGGTAAATTAAAGTTTGACAACATTTAGGGAAACCAAAGATATCTCGAATCATTTAACAACACCTTAAATCTCACTGCCTGAGGAAAGATTGTCTACTCAACGTCATACTCCTTACTCGAGATTCGATAGGAAGATTTCCTTCTCGGATATTCGAAGGACCTGCAAGGAAGGGTTGGGTCTAAGATTTAATTAAGTGAGGCACTTTTGTAGGGTATCACTCAGGTTCCACTGAGTTCAAGCTTTAATCAGGCATCAATTAAATCATCTCAACACACTGCGATCAGTCCCAAGCTGGGAACCTCGACTAAAACCAGTACAATGTCACCCAATAACACTAGCAATTGTGGTAACTAGCGCAAGAGAAGGGATGTAATACAATGCAGACAGTCAAGGATGGCAGGCAAAGGGTCTCAATTCCAGTTTTTTAAGACTGTAGTCTGCAAGGATAAGGTTACCAAGTAAATCTGGTTCAACCATCCCTCGGATTCCATATGTTAGTCCTAGCTGAACATAAGGGGATCACTACCAACCATCTAATTTTTACACTAGACCATAGCTACACCTGACGACCAAAATTTTCCAGGCTCATTAGGCGAGGACACGAGTATTGTTCGTTACAGGTAGAATGAGCAACGTCCCAAAATTACATCTTGAGGAGTTTTCAATGAGTACGGGTAAGGGACCTCCAGTAAGTCAATGCATATGGGTATCGTAGAGTGTAGGGATACATCTCAAGGGATGAAGACAGATACATGTCCAACTTCAGTGAGTGTAATAGTAGGAAAAAGGTTCGAAGGGGTCAATTACTGCTGGCAAGAGATATTGTTTTAAATCAGAACCTTATTAGTCTCAAAAATCGGTATTCCTTAAGATACTGTGCAACTGTGTGAACTAACAATTATTCTCTGTAACTACTTGTTATACAACCGATTACTCATCGGATTCAGGGTGTTAAGGAAGGGATTTATTCCTTGGTTCATTATCAATGAGTGCTACACCCCCAAATTAATCTTAGCTATCAACAATTCAGTCTCGCGGAACAGTTCCCTTGAAGACGATATGAAAATAATTTGGTTTTTATTTGCCAATCAATCTTCTTTTCCAAATCCTATCGATTCAACTTTTTAATTCTACTTAAATGGAAACTATTAACAACACCCAGTGTTTATTGTAAACTGATCTTCTGATATGCACCAACTATTACTAACCTTTGGATTTGATAAATTGTGAAGCAAGAAATGGAGAGAGAAAAGAATAGAACAGAAAACAATATATTAGAATATAAGAAGAAGAGTACAAAATGAGTACATGAAGAAGTTCTGAAGTAGTAAGTACTATGCAAAGGGAAATAGCTGAGCTAAATACGCTCAAGCAAAACAAGAATAGAAAGTACAGATGGCAGTGTACAATCAACCTGTTGAGGTTACATTATATTTAACACTCCCTCTTAAACTCAACAGTTACAAATATCAGCATTGATTATGCCTAAGTGTTGTCTATGAAAATCAAAAACCGATTTTCCCAGTGGATTTGTAAAGATATCAACAAGCTGATCTCGAGAACCACAGAATTGTAGTGCAATATCACCATTATTGACTAGCTCGCGTATGAAATGAAAATGAGTGACAATGTGTTTGCTTTTCTTGTGAAACACATGATTTTTGGATAAAGCAATTACTGAAGTATTATCACAAAAAATAGGAGTTGGATCCTTTTCTGTATGTGACATATCTTTCAATATTGTTCTCAACCACACAGATTGACAAGAAGCTGAGGTAGCAGTGACATAATCTATCTCTGCAGAAGATATTGAAACAATTGGCTACTTATTTAATGCCCATGAGATTAGGTTCGTGCCTAGTTGAAAAACATGTCTAGATGTTCTTTTCCCGTCATCTAGGCTATTTGCAAAATCACTATCTGTGTAACCAGAAAGTTGATTACTATCAGATTTAGTGTACCATAAGACGAAATTGAGAGTTCCTGCAACATATCTTAGAATTCATTTCACCATATTCCAATATGAATCTTTGGGGGATTCCATGAATCTAGAAACAAGGCTGGCTGCATACATAATGTCAGGCCTAGTTGCTGTAAGATACAATAAACTGCCTACTAAGATTTTGTACAAAGTAGATTCCACTGTAGGGCCTTCATCTTTCTTGCTCAATTTTGTGCCTAGTGGTATGGGGGTTTCTGTTGGATTGCATTCTTCCATGCAAAATCTTTTGAGAATGTCTGTTGCATACTTTTGTTGACAGACAAAAATGCCTTTGGTTGATTGATCAACCTCAATCCCTAAAAAAATATTTCATTATTCCAATATCTGTCATCTCAAACTCAGATTGCATGGCATGTTTAAAATTTGTTAACTCAAGATTTCTCGTATAGATCATGTCATCAACATATAAACATACAATCAAAATTTTACCGTGTTGATCTGTTTTGGTGTAAAGAGTTGGCTCATTTTGGCTTCTACTCAAACCACTTTTGATCAGATAAGTGTCAATTCTGTTGTACCAAGCTCTTGGAGCTTGATTTAATCCATACAAGGCTTTCTTCAACTGATATACTTTGGTTGGCTACTCTTGGACTTCAAATCTAGGTGGTTGATCGACATAAACTTCTTCCTCTAAAAGACCATTCAGGAATGTTGACTTGACATCCATCTGGTATACTTGCCATTTGTGTTGGGCTGCTATGGCCAATAGAGTCATTACAGTGTCTAATCTTGCTACTAGAGCAAAAGTTTCACCATAATCAGTACTTGGTTGTTGTGAGAATCCTTTGGCAACAAGTCTTGCCTTTTGTTTTTCGATCTTCCCTTTTTCATTGAGTTTAGTTTTGTAAACCCACTTGACACCAATACTCTTCTTGTGACTTGGAAAATTAACAAGATCCCATGTCTTGTTCTTCTCAATGGAGTCAATTTCTTGGTTCATGGCTTGAACCCAATGTGGCTCCTTAGCTGCTTCCTTAAAAGATGTAGGTTGGCATGACATTAAAGCAAGAAGGTTGTGTTGTTCAAAGTCATCCAACTGCTGATGGATTTCTCTCAAACTTCGAGTTCTTTGATTGTGTGGTTCAAAGAATGATTCTCTGCTTGAAGTTGAGTTATCCTGAGAATTTTCAGGGTGTCTTTGTACTTGCAATCTTGGAAGAATAGTTTGAGGTACTCGTTGTCCTAAATTTTCTGCATTTTCAGAACTTGGCAGCAATGGATTTTGACTGTCCATTTGTTGATTTTCTGAATCATTCTAGTATTGATTTTCTAGAAACTTTACATCTCTGTTGAGAATTAGTTTCTTGGTGATTGGATTGTAAATATTGTAAGCTTTAGATGTTTCACTATATCCAGTGAAAATACATTTCTCACTTCTGTCATCAAATTTCTTCCTTAATTCAGAAGGTATGTGAGTGTATGCTATGCATCCGAATGTCCTTAGATGCGCAACATTGAGCTTTGTCCCACTCCATGCTTCTTGAGAGACTTTTAGCTTTAGTTTGGTGGTTGGAGGTCTATTCAAAATATAAACTGAGCATGCTACTGCTTCAGCCCAAAACCTATTTGACAAACTTTTCTCTTTGAGAAGTGTTCTTGCCATATTCATTATTGTCTAATTTTTTCTTTCAGCCACTCCATTATGTTGTGGAGTATACCCGGCTGTTGTTTGCATGATAATGCCTTGTGATTTGCAGAAATTTGCAAATTCTCTGGAGTTGTATTCTCCTCCTCCATCTGACCTGAGTGCTTTGATATATTTTCCACTCTGTTTTTCACCTTATGCCTTGAATTCTTTGAATTTTGCAAAAGTTTCAGACTTGTGTCTGAGAAAATAGATCCATATTTTTCTGCTGAAATCATCAATAAACGTTAGAAAATAAAAGCTGCCACCTATGGACTTTGTTTGCATTGGTCCACATAGGTCAGTGTGAACAAGTTCAATATGTTGTTTGGCTTGATTGGAAGACTGTGGAAAACTAGTTCTCTTATGTTTTCCAAGTATGCAAGACTCACATGGGAGAATTTTCTCTTTAAAGATGGGAAGACCTTTGACCATGGAGTGCTTCTGAAGAAGACTTAGACTCTGAAATGGTAGATGTCCAAATCTTGTATGCCAAACCATT